>SSNR01000057.1:49430-80598 GCA_006937965.1 Callopanchax toddi | reverse complement strand
ATCTCATCCACCCCTGGGGCTCCGCCGCCGCGTAGTTGTTTGACTACCTCAGCGACTTCTGCCCCAGAGATTGGACCGTCCGTCCCCAGGTCTCCCAGCTCTGGTTCCTCCTCGGAATGCGCGTCGGTGGGATTGAGGAGCTCCTCAAAGTATTCCTTCCACCGTCCGACTATAGCCCCAGTTGACGTCAGCAGCTCCCCGTCCCCACTGTAAACAGTGTGAGCGAGTTGCTGCCTTCCTCCCCTGAGGCGCCGGATGGTTTGCCAGAACCTCTTTGGAGCCGACCGATAGTCTTTTTCCATGGCCTCGCCAAACTCCTCCCACGCCCGAGATTTTGCCTCGGCAACTGCCACTGCTGCACTTCGCTTGGCCCGCCGGTACCTGTCTGCTGCCTCTGGAGACCCACAGACCAGCCACGCCCTGTAGGCCTCCTTCTTCAGCCTGACGGCTCCCCTAACCTCTGGTGTCCACCAGCGGGTACGGGGGTTACCGCCACGACTGGCACCGGCTACCTTGCGACCACAGCTAGCAACAGCCGCCTCAACAATCGCAGAGCGGAACAAGGCCCATTCGGACTCAATGTCCCCCACTGCTCTCGGGACGCGGTCGAAGCTCTGCCGGAGGTGGGAGTTGAAGACCATCTTGACAGGCTCTTCTGCCAGGCGTTCCCAGCAGACCCTCACTATACGTTTGGGTCTACCAGGTCTGCGCGGCATCTTCCCCTGCCATCTGATCCAGCTCACCACCAGGTGGTGATCAGTTGACAGCTCCGCTCCTCTCTTCACCCGAGTGTCCAAAACATACGGTCTCAGGTCAGATGATACAACTATAAAGTCAATCATCGACCTGTAACCTAGGCTGCCCTGGTACCAGGTGTACCGATGGGCATCCTTATGTTCGAACATGGTGTTCGTTATGGCCAAACTGCGACTTGCACAGAAGTCCAATAACAGAACACCACTCGGGTTCAGATTGGGCGGGCCGTTCCTCCCAATCACGCCCCTCCAGGTCACGCTGTCATTGCCCACGTGAGCGTTGAAGTCCCCCAGCAGGACTATGGAGTCCCCAGTAGGAGCGCTATCCAGCACTCGTCCCAGAGACTCCAAAAAGGGTGGGTACTCTGAACTGCTATTTGGTGCATAAGCACAAACAACAGACAGGACCCGTTCCCCAACCCGAAGGCGTAGGGAAGCTGCCCTTTCGTCCCCCGGGGTAAACCCCAACATACAGGCAGAGAGTCTTGGGGCTAACAAAAAGCCCACCCCAGCCCTCCGCCTCTCACCCGGATCAACTCCAGCAAAGAAAAGTGTCCAACCCCTCTCCAGGACTCGGGTTCCAGAGCCAACGCTATGTGTCGAGGTGAGCCCAACTATATCTAGCCGGTATCGCTCAGCCTCTTCCACAAGCTCCAGCTCCTTCCCCGCCAGAGAGGTGACATTCCATGTCCCGATAGCCAGTTTTCCCGTCCGGGGATCGGATCGCCAAAGCTCCCGCCTCGGTCTGCCACCCGATCCACAATGCACCGGACCCTTCACTCTCCTCCTGCAGGTGGTGGGCCCACAGTTGGATGAGCCCATGTCTCCGGTTCGGGCTGGGCCCGGCCGGGCCCCATGGGCGAAAGCCCGGCCACCAGGCGCTCGTCCACGGGCCCCAACCCCAGGCCTGGCTCCAGGGTGAGACCCCGGTAACCCTCCGGGCCGGGTACTCAGACTCTTTGGTTGTGTCTCCATGAAGGGTCTTCTGAACCGTTCTTTGTCTCACCCCTCCCCTAGGACCAATTTGCCATGGGTGACCCTACCAGGGGCACAAGTGCCCCAGACAACATAGCTCCTAGGATCGTTAGGGCACTCAAACTCCTCCACCACGATAAGGTGACGGTTCAGGGAGGAGGTTCTTTAAATGCTGCTACAGAAAAAAACCCTGTTTTTCCACCAAATATTTATTGAAATGAGAGACTTTGTTTAGGAGGAAAGTGGCTGAATGCCAATGAGAGGGTTAATGGTTAATACCAGCTTTCTCTGCCACCATTTCCTCAGGAGTCCCTTGAAAAGAAGAGATATCTAAATGGATCCTACCTGGTTAAAGAAAGATTAAAATTTGTATATTCATGTATTATGTAAAACACACAAAATAAAAGCTGGAAAACCATTTTTTAACAAGATAAGAGTCTTGGTTAGAGTCCAGGATTTGTTGCCCTTTTCCAGAATGTTGTTTTGTATTCAAAATTAAAACCGTTAGCAAATTCACAAGTTTAAACCAATTTAGTTTAGAATAATTTGTCTTCATGAGTGATTCTTCTAAGATGGCAGTGCTTTATAAAATGTTGCCTTTAAACAAGACATTTGAGCTGTCTGTGTGGAGACATCTAGTGGCAAAATTGCAAAATGCAACATAAAGCCAGGTTACCCTCTCCACATACCAAAAAGTGGAAATTACCCTATTAAAATAATCTTTATGAGTAGTTCAAACAAATATACTATTTAACTTTATGAATGTTTGATGATTTTATTGATTATTTAAACACCCTCAACACACACTTAGAAAAATATAAATGCTGGCAATTTGTATGTCTCCCATTATGTTTATTTGAAGCATCATGGAGAGTTAATCAACTGAATGTCAGTAAAACAAGTAGTTTTGTTTTTTTTCCAACAAAAGCATTGGTTCTGATTTAATAAATGTAGCTTATCTACGTTTCTACATAAAAGAAATTAACTTATACTAGAGGTTGGGTAAAAAACTTGTAATAAATATATTTTGCTTTCCAAATTTAGTTGCTAAAAAAGCTATACAGATGTACATGTTTGGTTTAGCTAGTGCTGCTAGCTGGGGACATTTTTGTACTTCCATTTCCGCATGTCATGTGAACATATCTGACAGTAAAGGTGTGTCTCACCCAAAGCTACATTTTTCTACTCTGCAATCCTTTCAAAATAAATCTAATATAAATGTGGGTGTTGTCTGAAAAATGCCCAGAAAAGCACTTTGGTTGTTATGAAACTATTTGGTGCACTACCACCACCTAGTGGTTATGTCAAGTTTTTAACACGTTGCTGTTAAAAATCAAAGTGGGCGTAAAATCAGACAATAAATGACCATTTTCAGTGTTGTCTAGTATGATTTTCTAAGTTTTGATAGTTACAAATGTTTTATGTAAAAATGCATAGAAATACTCCACCTATCGCTAATAAAACAAATGCTATAAAGGCCTTCTGGATCACTGTGGAAATAAGGCAAGACAGCATTTCCAACAATGGGAAATGGTTCACAGCAAAAACAAAAATAATTCTATTCCATTCCAGATGCATATTACATATTTACAATACATACAATTAATCTAATTTTATCTCATTAAAGCTAATAAACTTGGTTATTAGCATTGGCTTCACTTTTCAAACCAGCTACCTGTATATTGATATGCAACTACTGAGAAAACTATACATTTTTCTTGTGTACTGTTCCATTTCACAGGACATGGATATCTATTTTTCTTCCTATAATGCACTTAGAAAAATATTTCTTTAAATGTTAATAAAGCTTGATAACGTAGCAAACCAATGATCTAATCAAACAAGAAACGAAGAAGTAATAAAAGTGCTAATCTGATAGTGTCATGCGTGTCACCGTTATCGCCAAAAATCTGTCATTTCATCTCTTTTCAGCCTCCCTCTTTCCTCTGCTCCTTAAAAAACCCAATGATGTTTGCCGAACGTCTGAGGGACAGATTTGAAGTTCTCCGCCTCAATTCATTAGGCCCGTCTCCAAATCCGTCTCAGCATATGAATCAGACGCGACTCACAGGTCACATCCTCCAGCGGTCCGGAGTTGCCCACCGTCTCGGGTCTTTGAGACACGCTCCCCACTGTCTGCTCGGGGCTTAGGAACATCCCCTCCGGTGAAATCACTAAGTCCCCCAAGTCTCTTATGTGGATTTCTGAAGCTTCTTTTTTGGAATTATTGCAAGTCCTTAATCTTGTGGATTTAAGGAAAGCGGATTACTTTGAAAGAAAAAGGAAAATACTGTACTTAACAAGAGACAAACATGCAAATTTCCTCTAGAATTCTAAAACGGTTCATGTATTCAATTAATGAATACAAATCTTTAGATTCCTGCCAATTAAATCAATATACAGTAATACTTACAGAACTGCCTCGTATGTTCTCAATTTAAGACTGCAAAGCCACTTCCTTCCTCGTTCTTTTTTACTTCTGCAAAGTTCCAACCCGTAACAGAATTTTTGCGCACCATTAGCTTGAAGCCTTAAATGTTCCTGATGCTGTAATCTTGACGTTAGAAGTCAAAACAATTAAGTCATTCTTCACCCATAGGCTTGGCTTTTAAAGAAGTAGCGAAACCCAAGAGAAAAAGCTGATTTGAACGCAGATCTGGAATATCTGGAACATATGAAATATTTATTCCAAATGTGGCTTTGAAATAATAAAAAAAAAACAACCTAATAAGCATGCATTTGAAGCAGAACTTATGTCTGCACAAGTTGTTCCAGTTTGACGCTTTGTTTAACAAATCTCACACACTCAGGTTTGTAATCAAGTACGGCTTTTTTTATAGTATCGTGATTGCCGCTTCCACGCCGGTCGCAAACATAAGCATTATGTGAAGAACACGGTATGTAAAAGGATCAAAAACACAAACATGTGCTCACAATCAGGCGCACGGGGGAGGTCATCGGTATGTTGCTCAGCTGAAACTACACAAAACAAACACAAGTCTCAGCTTGCTTTGGAATGACTGTGATGACTTCATGACCCAGTGCACATGGTTGCGTACAGTGAGGGCGAGCGTGCAGGGTTGTGTGTGTTTTCTGCGTCTGGAATGTGTTTTAGTGCATGCACAAAGCCCCCCCTTTAGAGTTGCAGCACTTTCTAAGGCCTTTTTGATACCACCCACTGCAAAAACTTCGCCTGCGCTAATTTGTTCCTCATGACAGCGTCACACACTCCCACAAGTACACAAACGCACTCCAACAGTTCCGTGAATTAGGGGGGAGTCTTCGCCAAAATCTGTTTTATTAGGTCAACTAAGCTGTCAAAGATCAGAACGGCTATAAGGTCTTGTATACACTGTATCAATCACTCTTATGTGCATACATTTTAGTGTAATAAAATGAATATTTTGTGGAGGTTTTAGTGAAGAAGGCTGCACTCCAGCACTATCTACTGTAAGCTAGGTCACACGCTTCAGCAGGAACCCCACTCCCCTCCCTTCCCAACTCATCCCTTCCCCTCCATACACACACTTCCAAAGGTGTATACGGGGGATTTGTGTAACTGGATCCACACAACACTTCTCTGCAGGAGCTCCAGCCGGCTGTCAGTTTGGTGCAAAGAGGCTGCGAGCTCCCGTAGGTTGCCCTCTTCTTTCCTCTCCATTCTGCCGGATTCTCCCCCCAATTCTCCTCAGCTCCCTTTCCTGCCTCTTTTACAATCCCCTTATTCCATTCCCCCCTCCACCTCCCTTGCCTTCTATCTCAACACAAAAAGCAGCGACACGTCGCTATCAGTCCGCATTACGAGCACATGAGGCCTCTTTTTGCTCTATCGCCCTCTCGGCTATTTTTAGCCATCTTGCAGCACCCACACAAATGAGCCGGAGCCTCCTTCAACTTAAGGGGAATCTGATTATGCTGCATGCACCACCCGCAGAAAGTTAGACAAGAAGAGTCAATCTCTGGAGATCAAATCTCTTTGATACGGGGAGGATTATCTAGCAGAGCAGGTCCCCAAATCCTCAAGAAGATAATACAGCCGGGGTCGCAGTATTTGGCGTCCCCAAGGTCTCCAATTCCTTTTATTGGGTTCAAGCTTGTTTTTCCGTTTAGTTTAGGGCTTAAAAAATGTTTAAAAATTCAAATTTTGTCCCTTGCACAATTAATGTCAATCGTGTTTAAAGATTTCAAAGTATGCAGGACTGCATAGCCTGATATGGCACCAGGAAATGAGATAAGATGATGACCTTTTGATGTGATGTCATTTTTATTTAATGATACTTAAGCTTTATCTATTTCTGGATGCCTTGTTTACCTCAATGAAACACAAGCCAACCATTAACAGGATAGGCGTGCATGCTTGCATTTGCATCAGACTTCACGGGTGGCTTTCAGTGAATGCATCCATTGACCGAGAAAGCATGACACAAACAAGACACATCTCCCGTCCCTAACATTATGCTCGTACCTGAACATGGGTTGAATAATGTCAAGGCATTTTGGGTGACTGGATAAAGCTTGTTCTCTAAAAGAAGATGATGTAAGTGGTGTCAGCTGGGCTAATTTTTACGCAGGTGCGGCTCAAATGACAATGGCAGCTGCCATCTTGGAGCAATTCAAAGAGAGATATGTCCTGAGGGGACTTCTGGTACTGCATAAAATGTCAAGTGGTGGAAAAAGTAGGAGGAAGCTCAAATGTTACGAAAGTCTTTGATGTTTACCAAGATAGCAATTAGAACGCCACACTAAAATGAAGGTTGTTTAGTAACAATGGTCACCAATGGCTCGGTTTTATGAAGCCCCAGTGATGCTGTCCTTTTTACGGGTGTGTGTTGGACAGTGTCCTCACATTCAGTCTGAATAACGATGAACCATAAACAATCCACCCTCCTTTCATTAGACAAATAATGATTTCATTTTAGGCATCAATTGTATAGTAACATATGACCAAAAAATGGTAGTACTTTTACTGCATTTAGCTTCAAATACCAAAGTTAACCTGAATTTATTGAGTACATCAAAACACTTACATAGGTTTAAATCTAATATGATGTATTTATATTTTAAAGTATATCTAAACACGCTATATTGTAATATTTGGAATTTATTTTAAGTATGGGGTTTTGTCAATTAAAAAAATCTAATCTAAATACAGATTTAGACTAAATATTTTGAATCAACTCTTAACATAAATCACAGGGTTCAATCATTCACAGCTCGCAAGTCATGTTCTCACACTGTACGACCCATGCTTGGATGAGACCTGACGGCTCACTCTGTATGCAATACGTTGGGCTCTTGAATTGTGAGCTGCAAAGATAAAGGAGAAGCAGACAAAGAAGAAAAACCCCAAAGTGAGGAGATGCTCACTTGAGAAGAGAATGCTTTACACGCTCATCATTGGCAATCCTTGCCATTCTGTGCAGAGAAAAGTGTAAAAATAAAGCACTCGGTAGCCGGGGAATGGCTAACGTTTTAGTAGAAATGAACTCCAACTTCTCAATGACCGGCTGTGACTGTAAACACGGAGCGTCCTGTGCGCTGCACCATCTTTACAGGTTTGAGCGATGCACATGCACATTGATTGCTGACAATGCGGAAACTCTAATTCTATAGGCTTAAAAAAAATTGCCAGTCAGTGTGAGTTTGTAGGGGTCTATGGTAGGAAGCAAGGACGTAAGAATTTAGGAGCCCTACCAATATATCAGTTTAGAACTGAACTATCATTTGAATCATTTATAAAACTTTGATAGATAAGTAAATACTCCAGATTGCAGCTTTAAATCTAAATATATGAAGCTTTTGCAAATTTATCCATGATTCATTGTTCCACTAGAGCAAATGACTATACACATATGCCTCCTTTTTGTCAATCAACAGTGGCACACTTTGCTGCTGAAGAGAAAATTTCACAAAAAATTCTCACTCAAGTGCAGATCGCAAAGATATACGCCTGAAAGATTCTGCTGTTTATTGGTTTGTCCTTCAGGAACATTACTGAAGGGAAAATAATGGCAAATGTTTATAGTGTCAGCACCATCATGGTTACGAATACTTTTACAGGCCACGGCTAATTGCAGACACCTTATCGACTTAATTACACATCATCCACGGGATCAATTACACAGGATGGTAATTGACTCATTCAATGTGCATTCACCCACTTGTCAGTGGGTTTTCCTCTCTGTAGGGATGGTTCTGTGTGCCTCATTAACGCCTGAGTGCCTCTGCACAGTTCCTGACATGCCTTAATATGTTCGTGTCCCGTGAACCGCTAAAAGTGTCCAGTTTGACAATTTTGTTTGTGGCAAAGTGAGCATTTTTTGTCATTTGTGGGAAAACCCTTTTCCGTAGCTTTTCAGTGGGCCTAGTTGATTAAAACAAACATTTGCCTTCAGTACTGAGGTGATTTTAAATAGAAATTTTTGTCTTTCACGCGTTAAATTTAACCCTCAAATTCAATTTGCTGTGTATTACGTTGCATCACTATGCCTTTTATGTACATGCAGCTTAGTAACTTCAGTAGAAATGTTGTTTTAGCAGACTTCTAAGAAGACATTTACAATTTGATGCTGGAAATCAACTGTATAAGAACATGTTAACAGCTCTTCAGTTTGAGGTTTCATCACATGAGTTTTTAAATTCTTAAAAGACCAAAGGAATGCCTGAACAGTTGTTTACAACCTTCTATAGATATGCACAGGTTATACATGAGGCCCTATTTACTGAAGTCAAAATGAACTTAAATGATCTTTTGAGATATTTCTTGGAAAATTGTGAAGGTAGAAATACATTTCAGCATTACAGAAGACCTGTGGCAGGCACCTGCACCTAAAACAATAGCCAGTATCCATTTATTATAATGTAACATTGTTTTTAGACAACATAAACTACAGGGCTTAAAACTGCCTTTAAAGGGATACTCCACCAGAATTTTTTTGTTTATTGCCATATTCCTCATAGTTAGATAAGTGGACAAAAACTATTTGTAAACAGCCCAGTCATTTTCAAGAACTGGCAGTACTCCTTTAGCATTAGCTTAGCGTAAAATACTATAAGTGAATAGTAACAGCATTGTGAGAAAAAAAGTCATTAAAACTCACTCAGTAATGATAGGCTACTATACTAATTCTGCCTGGTGATCTCAATAAACATATCTACTGCAAGTGAAAATAAAAAGTAACATGAAAGAATTACATACTATTTTAGACTCGGGACTACACTATGACAAAGAACAGCTGGAAGCCTCCGCTGGACATGACGCAGCGGTCCCAAAGACGCCTACATCCGTAAATACAAATACTGGCTACTAGGCTAAAACCAGTAATGTTTTTAGAAGATAATCTCTGTGCAGCTCCCAACTTTGTGTTATTTTTTATAATCTGTGAGGTTTGCAAACAACGTTCAGATACATGTTTATGGAAGTAGGTCTCCTTGGTCAAGGTCAAGGTCAACTTTATTTATAGAGCACATTTACTGTTGCTCACGCAACCCAAAGTGCTGTACATGATAAAAACAACTACATAAAACAGATAAAATCAATTAAAAATTATTTAAAAATAATAATAATAAATAAATAAACGATGAGCAGAACAAATCTGTTGCTACTCAAGCAACCCAAATGCTGTAAAACCACTTCATCAAAAACAGATAAAAACAAAGATAAAAGATGAACAACAGGAAAAAACCATAACAAAACAAAAAATTTAAAATGTCCGCAAAGTTTATGAGTTAAATCAAACATAAAACTCATAAAACCACATAAATCAATCTGTACTAAAAGCCAAAGCAAAGAAGTGGGTTTTGAGAGATGATTTAAAAACCTCCAGGCTCTGTGAGGTCCGATGTGGTGGAAGGCTGTTCCAGAGTCTAGGACCAGCCACTAAAAAAGCTCTATCACCACGAGTCTTAAGCCGAGTTCTTGGGATCATTAATAAGGACCGGGAACTAGATCTCATGGTTCTGGCTGGAGTATAGACAGACAGAAGGTCGTCTATATATTGGGGAGCCAGGCCATGGAGGGATCTAAAAACAAAAAGCAGTATTTTAAACTGGTCCTTGGGGTCGCTCCATCATGTCCTTGCACCATTCAGTGGAGACTTTGGTCTTGCTCCTGCTATTACTACTGACCAGTTCATTAATTTGGTAATAACTAATCTGTATTTCTCCAAAAGTGTTATATTTTCTACAGGTGAAATTTTGTTCAAAACCGTAAGGAGATCTCAACTGATTTTGTAATGTAACTATGAAGTAAGTTTCTAAATTTTTTGTGTGTTTCTGTCCAAAAATTTGTTGGAAATGTTTATATGTTTGCAAAAAAAATATTTGCCACATATGGGATTTCCAGTATACCCGGGATGTCTCCCATGCTTCGGTTTGGGCTCACCATGTGCTCCAGATTTTAGATTATTGATTTTGTCGGTCATTTATTTGCATTAATAAACTTTTCAAATTTTGGTCCGTTTAAGATCACACACGTCAACATTGTTGAAATTGGAAGGTTTAAACATTTTGTTTTTATTAATGATAAAATTAAGCTTTAGTATCAACCCTGCTCTGACTACAGTTAATTAATGTAGGCAGATCAAACCTATAATCTATAAAATAACAGATTGTAGTAATTGTTCACAACCTTTGGGCTGATCTGAACTATTTTTGTACTGCAAGTATGAAGTGAGTTTCACAAGTTTTTGTGTTATTCTCTGTCCTAAAATATGTTTGCAACAAGATTCACTGTATATTGGCTTTCCGGGTTACCCAAAATTTTTTCGATGCTTCCGGTATTTTTTGTGGCTCACCATGGGCTCTGTTGCAACCAAGGAAGATCCACTCTAGCCTATAATGGCTTTACAGTTTACCACACATTTTCCGATGCTTCCAGTAATTTTTTGAGGCTCATTCATGTGCTGTAGTTTTGCTCATTTTGTCAGTCTTTATTTTGTATCATTTAGCATTTTCTATTTTTGGTCCGATCACAAACCATGTCAAATTTTTTTTTTTTTTTAATCATCAAACTCAACTTTGGTCTTGCCCTGTTCTCACTACTGATCAGTTCATTAATTAGGTCAGAATCTGTATTTCTCTAAAACGGTTGTATTTTCAACAGGTATAGTAATTATTCAAAATTTTTAAGGAGATCACGTTTTTGTAATATGCAACTATGAATTGAGTTTCGTAAGTTTTTGTGTTATTCTCTACAGAAGCGTATTGCATTCACCCGAAAAAAATTTTAAAAAAGCTCTGTTTTTCTGAATTAAGGAGATAATTTTTGCAAAAATAAATAAAAACGGCTGTTTTTCTGAATTAACGAGATAATTTTTAGAAAAATAAATAAAAACGGCTGTTTTTCTGAATTAACGAGATAATTTTTACAAAAATAAATAAAAAGGCTCTGTTTTAACGAGATAATTTTTACAAAAATAAATAAAAACGGCTCGGTTTTTCTGAATTAAGAGATAATAATAGCCTAACCCTCTGCATGTTCTGTGTCAGGCTAAAATGAACTCAAACATGTCCCGTTTGTTGAGTTTTACTTATACTGTAGATTGAGAAACTGGTAAACAATCTTGTCTATGAACTATTTAGGTGGGATTATTATTAGTTTGTCGATCAGAACAGACACCTGAGGGAATTGTTGAGGAGCGAAGCGGCAGTGCAAACGTCCTCTCTGCTCCCGGCGTGTGTGAGAGAAACGCAGAACTCGTATCCTCCTTGAACCAGCTTCTTTTATTTACAGCAAGTAACAACGAACATTTTACAGGAGCAACTGCTGAACAGCTCTGCTCCTGACTGTCGCCACTGGGACTGGAACTCAGACTGGTGGAGGGAACACAGCTCCTCCTGCTGGCGGGTTACCGTAAAACAGAACATAAATACAAACATATTCATCCTGCTACACGGGCGCAGTTCAATGTTTACATTTAACAGATCTAGACGTGGCCATGTTTCTCCAGGATCAGCTGACTAAATATGGGATGCTCCACAGTTGATGCACTAGAAAGGCTTTCAGTCTGATTACGTGGTGACACGGAAACAGTCAATTCTAGACGTGCGGAGTTGTTCAGCTGAAACTCCGGACCGCAGGTCTACGTCACTTTAGGCTATTATTATCTCGTTAATTCAGAAAAACAGAGCCGTTTTTATTTGTTTGTAAAAATTATCTCGTTAATTCAGAAAAACAGAGCTTTTTATTTTTTTCGGGTGAGTGCAATACGCTTCCGTAATTCTCTGTCCTAAAATATGTTTGAAACTCTTTTACGTTTGCAATAAAGAACAATTCACTGTATATTGGCTTTTCGGGTTACCTTAAATTTTTTCGATGCTTCCGGTATTTTTTGTGGCTCACCATGTGCTTTATAAGATCCACTGTATAATGGCTTTACCGGTTTACCACATATTTTTCCGATGCTTCCGGTAATTTTTGTGGCTCATTATGTGCTCTATTGCAACCAAGGAAGATCCACTGTATAATGGCTTTACCGGTTTACAACATATTTTTCCGATGCTTCCGGTATTTTTTGTGGCTCACCAAGTGCTCTATTGCAACCAAGGAAGATCCACTGTATAATGGCTTTACCGGTTTACCACATATTTTTCCGATGCTTCCGGTAATTTTTGTGGCTCATCATGTGCTCTATTGCAACCAAGGAAGATCCACTGTATAATGGCTTTACCACATATTTTTCCGATGCTTCCGGTAATTTTTGTGGCTCATCAAGGAAGATCCACTGTATAATGGCTTTACCGGTTTACCACATATTTTTCCGATGCTTCCGGTAATTTTTGTGGCTCATCATGTGCTGTAGTATTGCTCATTTTGGCAGTCTTTTATTTTTTAACATTTAGTTTCTTTTATTTTGTTCCATTTAAGATCACAAACATGTCAATTTTTGTTTTTATTGGAGGTGTTTTTTGTTTAAATCATCAAACTCAACTTTGGTCTTGCCCTGTTCTGACTACTGATCAGTTCATTAATATAGTCAGAATCTGTATTTATCCAAAATGGTTTTATTCTCAACAGGTATAGTAATTTTTCACAATTTTTAAGCAGATCTCAGTTTTGTAATGCAACTATGAATTGAGTTTCGTACGTTTTTGTGTTATTCTCTGTCCTAAAATGTGTTCGAACATCTTATATGTTTGCAACGAAGGAGGATTCACTGTATATTGGATTTCCGGGTTACCCTAAATTTTTTCGATGCTTCCGGTATTTTTTGTGGCTCATTATGTGCTCTATTGCAACCAAGGAAGATCCACTGTATAATGCCTTTACCGGTTTACCACATATTTTTCCGATGCTTCCGGTAATTTTTGTGGCTCATCATGTGCTCTATTGCAACCAAGGAAGATCCACTGTATAATGGCTTTCCGGTTTAACACTCCTTTTGCCGATGCTTCCGGTATTTTTTGTGGCTCACCGTTTGCTCTATTGCAACCAAGGAAGATCCACTGTATAATGGCTTTACCGGTTTACTAGGGATGAGCGAGTACAGCATTATCTGTATCTGTTCAACCATCTAAATTATCTGTATCCGTATCTGTACTCGGAGTGGGCGGTACCTAAACCGGAAGCGGGCGGGGCTTGCCTCGGAAGTGGGTGTGGTTTACCCTGAAGTGGGCATGGCTTACATGGGTACATTATTTTAAGTCTGAAATTGATATGGATTGATCAGAATTAACTATATGTATTGTTTATTTGAAAACTATTTACAGAGCAGCCTCAGAATTGAGATTCAATGTTTTTGATCACAATATTAAAGGCTGGGTTTTTCAACCTTTTTGGAGCCAAGGTACACTTTATCATTGGAAAAAATCACCACAGGGCGATTTGCACAAACCCACCCAACACTCACCAGACCATTTGAAATCTGAGCTCATTGATGTTTGATAAAATTAGCAGGTTGAATTTGGTCCAATCAAACATTTTTAACACTAAAGCAAATGTATCTGTCAGGACTGCAGCTGTTTACTAAGGCTCACCCTGTTTTAATAGTTTTACTGTAAACTCTCATCTGTCCACCTGACAATAAAGGATTAGATTTAGTTTACAGGTGACCTGATTAAATCATCAACTGTATTTTTACATCAACTTCAAACTGATTTTTTCACCTGTCAAAAAGTGATTGCAGCATCCAGTTTATCTGTAATGGATTAAATCTGCCTCAAAATGACTTTATTTCTCTACTGTTTATTTTACAGCATGCAGGACTCTGTCATCATGTTTTAGTAAAACTACTTTTGGGGTATTTAGTATTTAATATGAGTCTCTGAAAACAACTGTAACCCTCTGATAAAGTCACTGACAGATACATGTGTTTTTAGTGTTGATGTTTGATTTGTTGAATTTTAAGCTGTCAGTTTATGCTGGGAAACACAGCTGTGACGCGCGCTCCTGTTCACTTTATTATAATGAGAGGCACGAGCCCCGCAGAGTTTACAGGACGGACGTGTGATCAGATAACGGGACCTTCGTCCCTCAGCCAAAGAGAGGAGGAGTGACTGGAGAAAAAAAAATTGAGTTAAGCTGACGGGTTTTTACAGTGACCTTTTTTTTTTCCAAATGCTCATCACGCAGGATGAAAGATCCTGTGTGATGCCCGCTGATCTGGGGACATTGGGCCCCCAGATCAGTGGGCCCAAGGACACTGGGCCCGCTGATCTGGTTTTATGGACCGGTCAGATCAAAGTATGAGTTTTAAAAAGTCTGGACCAACGCTAGTCCACCAGGAAACACTTGGGTTCACCAGAGCCAGTCTGGTTGACGCAGAGCCGCAGCGATCGCCTGTCCCCCCGCCTCCTCCTCCTCCAAGCCGAACCAACTCCGAACCACACACTAGTTCGGTCCATTTCAGGAGGCCCTGCAGGTCCTGAGCTTGTCGCGGGCTGCAGTATCTTCTCATGGGCACCGCGCGTCTGCTCAGATACACGCGGCGCACACTACACCTGGCCCTGGTCCAGGTGCGCGTCTCCTTAGGCGCTCTGTGTGATTGCTGGGCACAGAGCGCGAACAGAGGACAGTCAGACAGTTACCCAATCAGGATTTTTCTTCAGCCCGAGCACAGATAATAACGCGTTTCACTCGGATGATGCTCGTATTCGGAAAATATGCATTATCCGTACCGATACTCGTCTGAAACGGATATCCGGCTCATCCCTACGGTTTACCACATATTTTTCCGATGCGTCCGGTATTTTTTGTGGCTCACCATTTGCTCTATTGCAACCAAGGAAGATCCACTGTATAATGGCTTTACCAGTTTACCACATATTTTTCCGATGCTTCCGGTAATTTTTGTGGCTCATCATGTGCTGTAGTATTGCTCATTTTGGCAGTCTTTTATTTTTTAACATTTAGTTTCTTTTATTTTGTTCCACTTAAGATCACAAACATGTCAATTTTTGTTTTTATTGGAGGTGTTTTTTGTTTAAATCATCAAACTCAACTTTGGTCTTGCCCTGTTCTGACTACTGATCAGTTCATTAATATAGTCAGAATCTGTATTTTTCCAAAATGGTTTTATTCTCAACAGGTATAGTAATTTTTCACAATTTTTAAGCAGATCTCATTTTTGTAATGCAACTATGAATTGAGTTTCGTAAGTTTTTGTGTTATTCTCTGTCCTAAAATGTGTTCAAACATCTTATATGTTTGCAACAAAGGAGGATTCACTGTATATTCGATTTCTGGGTTACCCTAAATTTTTTCGATGCTTCCGGTATTTTTTGTGGCTCACCATTTGCTCTTTTGCAACCAAGGAAGATCCACTGTATAATGGCTTTCCGGTTTACCACACCTTTTGCCAATGCTTCCAGTATTTTTTGTGGCTCACCGTTTGCTCTATTGCAACCAAGGAAGATCCACTGTATAATGGCTTTACCGGTTTACCACATATTTTTCCGATGCTTTCGGTAATTTTTGTGGCTCATCATGTGTTGTAGTATTGCTCATTTTGGCAGTCTTTTATTTTTTAACATTTAGTTTCTTTTATTTTGTTCCATTTAAGATCACAAACATGTCAATTTTTGTTTTTATTGGAGGTGTTTTTTGTTTAAATCATCAAACTCAACTTTGGTCTTGCCCTGTTCTGACTACTGATCAGTTCATTAATATAGTCAGAATCTGTATTTATCCAAAATGGTTTTATTCTCAACAGGTATAGTAATTTTTCACAATTTTTAAGCAGATCTCATTTTTGTAATGCAACTGTGAATTGAGTTTCGTAAGTTTTTGTGTTATTCTCTGTCCTAAAATGTGTTCGAACATCTAATATGTTTGCAACGAAGGAGGATTCACTGTATATTGGATTTTCGGGTTACCCTAAATTTTTTCGATGCTTCCGGTATTTTTTGTGGCTCACCATTTGCTCTATTGCAACCAAGGAAGATCCACTGTATAATGGCTTTCCCGTTTACCACACCTTTTGTCGATGCTTCTGGTATTTTTTGTGGCTCGCCGTTTGCTCTATTGCAACCGAGGAAGATACACTGTATAATGGCTTTCCGGTTTACCACACATTTTGCCAATGCATCTGGTATATTTTATGGCTCATTCGTAGTATTGCTCATTTTGTCAGTCTTTATTTTTTTTTTACATTAATTTTTTTCTGTTTTGTTCTATTTAAGATCACAAACATGTCAACATTTTTTTTTATTTGATGAGGTTTTTTTTAATCATCAAACTCAGCTTTGGTCTTGCCCTGTTCTTACTACTGACCAGTTCATTTATTTAATAATAATAATGCATCAGTTTTATATAGCGCTTTTTAGGTCACTCAAAGACGCTTTACAGAGTTGCATCATTCATTCACACAGTCATTCTCACCGGTGGAGGTAAACTACGACAGACGTCTGTAGCCACAGCTGCCCTGGGGCAGTCTGACAGAAGCGAGGCTGCCATTCTGTGCCATCGGCCCATCTGACCACCACCAACATTCACACACAGTCACACTCTCATTCACACAGGCAAGTTGGGTGAAGTGTCTTGCCCAAGGACACAACGACAATCTAACCCAGCCAGAGCTGGGGATCAAACCGGTGACCCTCCGGTTATCAGACCGGCCACTCTCCCAACTGAGCTAATAAAGATTTAGTCAGAACTAATCTGTATCTCTCCAAATGGTTGTATTTTCAACAGGCATACGTAATAGTTGTTCACAGTTTTTAAGCAGATCTCATTTTTTCATGCAACTATGAAGTGAATTTCGTAAGATTTTTTTGCTATTCTTTGTCCTCAAATTTGTTGGAAAGTCTGAAATGTTTGCCACTAAAATTCAGAGTATATTGCTTTCCTGTTTACCACACATTTTACCAATGCTTCTGGTATTTTTTGTGGCTCCACTATGTGCTCTGTTGCAACAAAATAAAATTCACTGTATATTGGCCTTCCAGTTTTCCACACATTTTTCCGATGCTTACGGTATTTTTTGTGGATCACCATTTGCTCTATTGCAACCAAGGAAGATCCACTGTATAATGGCTTTCCGGTTTACCACATCTTTTGCCGATGCTTCCAGTATTTTTTGTGGCTCACCGTTTGCTCTATTGCAACCAAGGAAGATCCACTGTATAATGGCTTTCCGGTTTACCACATCTTTTGCCGATGCTTCCAGTATTTTTTGTGGCTCACCGTTTGCTCTATTGCAACCAAGGAAGATCCACTGTTTAATGGCTTTACCGGTTTATCACATATTTTTCCGATGCTTCCGGTAATTTTTGTGGCTCATCAAGGAAGATCCACTGTATAATGGCTTTACCGGTTTACCACATATTTTTCCGATGCTTCCGGTAATTTTTGTGGCTCATCATGTGCTGTAGTATTGCTCATTTTGGCAGTCTTTTATTTTTTATCATTTAGTTTCTTTTATTTTGTTCTATTTAAGATCACAAACATGTCAATTTTTATTGGAGGTGTTTTTTGTTTAAATCATCAAACTCAACTTTGGTCTTGCCCTGTTCTGACTACTGATCAGTTCATTAATATAGTCAGAATCTGTATTTTTCCAAAATGGTTTTATTCTCAACAGGTATAGTAATTTTTCACAATTTTTAAGCAGATCTCATTTTTGTAATGCAACTATGAATTGAGTTTCGTAAGTTTTTGTGTTATTCTCTGTCCTAAAATGTGTTAAAACATCTTATATGTTTGCAACAAAGGAGGATTCACTGTATATTCGATTTCTGGGTTACCCTAAATTTTTTCGATGCTTCCGGTATTTTTTGTGGCTCACCATTTGCTCTTTTGCAACCAAGGAAGATCCACTGTATAATGGCTTTCCGGTTTACCACACATCTTGCCAATGCATCTGGTATATTTTATGGCTCATTCGTAGTATTGCTCATTTTGTCAGCCTTTATTTTTTTTTTTACATTTATTTTTTTCTGTTTTGTTCTATTTAAGATCACAAACATGTCAACATTTTTTTTTTAATTCGATGAGGTTTTTTTTAATCATCAAACTCAGCTTTGGTCTTGCCCTGTTCTCACTACTGACCAGTTCATTTATTTAATAATAATAATGCATCAGTTTTATATAGCGCTTTTTAGGTCACTCAAAGACGCTTTACAGAGTTGCATCATTCATTCACACAGTCATTCTCACCGGTGGAGGTAAACTACGACAGACGTCTGTAGCCACAGCTGCCCTGGGGCAGTCTGACAGAAGCGAGGCTGCCATTCTGCGCCATCGGCCCTTCTGACCACCACCAACATTCACACACAGTCACACTCACATTCACACAGGCAAGTTGGGTGAAGTGTCTTGCCCAAGGACACAACGACAATCTAACCCAGCCAGAGCTGGGGATCAAACCGGTGACCCTCCGGTTATCAGACCGGCCACTCTCCCAACTGAGCTAATAAAGATTTAGTCAGAACTAATCTGTATCTCTCCAAATGGTTGTATTTTCAACAGGCATACATAATAGTTGTTCACAGTTTTTAAGCAGATCTCATTTTTTCATGCAACTATGAAGTGAATTTCGTAAGATTTTTTTGCTATTCTTTGTCCTCAAATTTGTTGGAAAGTCTGAAATGTTTGCCACTAAGATTCAGAGTATATTGCTTTCCTGTTTACCACACATTTTACCAATGCTTCCGGTATTTTTTGTGGCTCCACTATGTGCTCTGTTGCAACAAAATAAAATTCACTGTATATTGGCCTTCCAGTTTTCCACACATTTCTCCGATGCTTACGGTATTTTTTGTGGATCACCATTCACATTTATTCCTTTTTGTCAGTCTTTATTTAACTTTTTTTGTTGGTCCATTTAAGATCATGTCAACATTTTTTATATTGGAAGTGTTTTTTTTTTGGTTTTTTTCCCTGGTCAGACTACCGGTCAGTTTAATAATTTGGTCAGAACAATCATGTATTTCTCAAAAATGGTTGTATTTTCAACACGGGAGATAGCAATTGTTCACAATCTTGAAGTAAATCAACTATTTTTATAATGAAACTACAAAGTGAGTTTCATAAGTTTTTTGTTATTTTCCATCCTAAAATTTGTTGGAAAGCAACCAAGAAAGAATACCTGATTTTTCCGATGTTTCTGGTATTTTCTGTGGCTCCCTATGTATTCCAGATTTTGTCAGTCTTTATTTGCATTATTTAATTTTAGATTTTGATCCATTTTAGGATCACAAACATGTCAACATTTTTCAGGTCAGAGAGTTTTATTTTAAAATGATCATAGTCCACTTTGTTCTCAAACCTGCTCTAACTACCCACCAGTTCAATAATCCAGTCAGAGCCAATCTGTAGTTCTCCCAAAATTTTGTGGTATTTTTAACAGGTATGATTTTAAATTTTCATAATTTTTCAGCAGACCTCAACAATTTTTGTAATATGAAGTGAATTTAGTCATTTTTGTTGTTAATTTTTGTCTTCAAATTAGTTCAGAAGGCTTGTACATTTTCAGCCAAGGAAGATTCACCGTGTACACCGGTAAAAAAAAAACTTTTGAGGAAAGGGAGATTCTCTGAATGTAGGTCAAATACTTTTCACAACTTGAAAAAATTAGCTTAGCATCTACATTTTTCTTCTCCTCATGTTCCTCAAGGACTTTGCAGTTCAGCACAATGGCATGTGAGGGATTACATAAATTTTACATTTATTACACGAAACATGAGCTACAGGTTAGAAGCGTTCACTGTGTCTTTGTGGAAGCTTTGTGTTAAATCAGGGATAAAATACAGAATACAATGACAAGCCCCATTCCCTTTGTGTCATGATAATGAGGCAATGCAAGGTTATGCATGAGATTATTTTAATACCACCAAAGGCGTTTTCACATTTATTTTGTTTCCGCAAAAAGCTCCATATGATTCCGTCTTGAGGCAACGCTCTGATTTCGTCTTTCAACCAAATTTAGCGCCTGTGTATGAAAATGTCAGCTGTCAATTACAGACAAATGAGTGAAGTATTGGTGACGGCGTGCGTTCTCGCCAGGCGGTGAGATGAGGGGGGGGGGGGGGGGGGGGGGGGGGGGGGGGGGGGGGGGGGGCGCATAGGAATGCCAGCTGCAAAGTAATATACAATTAAGAAAGTCAGTGTGCTGTGCCGAAATATAAAATGAAAGATTTAACGTGATTGTGTCATGATTGAGCTGGGCTGTTGTGTACAGGAGCAGTAATGTTTTATATTGTTTTGCAGCACTGAATTTGAACAGAGACCCCTTCTATTTTTGTTTGACAGCAAATATCCTAACTGGCTTCAAGCGGGGCTTTTCCAGCAGCTCAATCACGGGTCGTATAGTCCTTTTAGATTCTTATATTGTCTGTTAAAAGAAGAAAAATAACAAGAGCAAAATTGATTTCTTTTTTGTAATACATTTTTTAAAGTTTGAAAACAGTCATTTAGTTTAAATTCAGCATAATTGGCCCCCAGTGTTTGTCAGGAAATGTGAAGCAGGGAAAACAAGCAGGGTGGATGCTGAGAAACACAACTCACTTAAAAAATGAAGCAATTTTGGAAAGTACCGGTATTCTTTTCTTATAAGCAAGTTGCTGGACTTTTAAAGCAAGTTATTAAGTCTACAATTGAACATTTTGAAAAAAATACATTAAACTTTAATAAACAAGTAAAAAACATGACAGAAACTGGGCAAACGTATGCAGCTGCCTTGGGCCTCATAAAATACCTCTTTAATTTACAACATAAGTTCCATTTTTAAAGTTGTACAGATAAATATGTTCAAATATGTGTGCATTATATTAAAAAAAAAGAAATTTAATTCCAAGGTCTCAGTTTAGTTGTGAAATGTGGATAAAAACAAATGGTTTTTGCTGCCATGATGCCAAAAAGAATAGGATTAAGGTGGGTAAGCAGAAATTACCAAAAATAAAAGTTATTTTCTATGTCTGCCAAACATGAAACATTTGGGTTTTGTGATGAAAGTAGATAGCCAGTTGTTGTGCTTAAAAGAAAGCGCATAAATTTGAAAAAGTTCCCAGTCATAGCAAGTACGGCTAGCCAGTTTATCATATAGTATTTAAACAGAATCTTCAATAATGACTTTCAGTTTAATCAACTATGATTTTAAATATCTTGTATAATTTGAAACTTGTAAAAATGTCATTAGGAAATTAAAATATTTATATTATGAGTAAAAATGCAATTTCACACATAATGACTTGCAACAATGTAATTAGAAATATCCAATTTTAATAAAAAAAATATGCACTCTTACTGTATGTACTACCTGAATACACACACATACATATAAAGTGATATAATTTGTCATGAAAAAATCACAATAGTTTTTGTTTTTTGACTCAGGAGAAATGACATAAACATATCTGCCTCGCATATCCAACGTAGTCAATAATTGTTCAGATATTCTCAGTAATTTTAAAGGAAATTTTAGGCATGTGTGAGCTTTAAGTCAACTCAACCTGTTGCTTTTAAAACAAATAGTTCAAAAGCTTTTCAAAAAATTACCTGCAAGTATAAAGATCTAGCTGATGGTGATGAATGGCTATGTAAAGGTCTTCAATAATTATGGGTTACAAAAATAATGATGAGGTAGCGAAGCAGCTGTGTTTTGCCTTGTGTTTAAAACTGACAAAATATGTCCTGTGAATGTGTAAGCAAAAAAATCTACACGGTAAAACCTTCTGTGGTGTAAAAATGCAGTCTGGAAATACGTATATTTTGAAAGCATTTTTCTTTTTTAATTATCAATGCGATCAAACTCTTGACAAATTTTGTAAAGAAATTCAATTCTCACAAGTTTTGTTGAAAATATATTGAAAACTAACAATTGCAATTATTTTTGCATGCTTGTAAGCAATGCAATATGTCCAATTCAAGCACTGTATTTACCATAAGGTTTCATCAGTCTGGCTTGAGGTGTGTTTGGTGGTGGATTAGAGTCCCATGGTTCCAGTTTGCCAAGCAGGTTCATGCACGTAGGTGAATACATCTTTCAGCTTTGTATTAGCAGGGTGTGTGTCCTACCAGGTGAGCTAGAAAAATGCTCTTCAACATTTTACCTGTGCTTTTTAAATCCAAAATCAACCATAAAAAAAACTTCAGGTTTAAGCACTAATCTGAGCATCAATCAACTCAAAAACCAGTTGTACTCATGGTCACGGTTCCTACACTTTGCCAAAAACGTTCTGGGTGAGTTTTCAAGGTTTCCCTGTGACTTACATAGGGGATTTACACTTACATAAATGATGCATTTGTCCCTCAAAAATGAATGTCATTACTGTAAGCACTTTCAATTATAGTTTGTAGCAATTTTTGAAAAATGCAAGCATTTTAAGAAACTTGCATACTGCTTGAAGGTGGTCTGGTTCTCGTAAAAATACATTTTTGCCTACTGTATAAATAATTTATATTAACAGTTGCACGATATAAGGAAAATCTAATATCCCGATATTTTTTGGCGATAACGCGATACGATACATCACAATATTTTAAATAACCTCCAAAAACAAATGTTATTTTGAGCTATAGTGCATTAAAAGGCACTGGTGTACTCATTTGAATCATCCATTCATATATTTAACCATCAGTTGCAGAGAAGGTTTCATAAATGACATTACTGTTAAGCAAGTCTCTGCTCTAGTTCTTACTTGACTTTCCTCCCAAATTAATTTTTCCCCCATTTTTTACTGAAAATTATTTTTTCCCCTTTGCCCCAAAATCAGATTTCATTTTTCTAAACTCCACATTTTTGTTCTAACCACATGTATGAACCTAAAAAGTGAATAATTAAAGTTAATGACAAACAATTCAACAAATCAAAACCACAGGATTCTAAATCTAGTGACTGTTATTTAACTTAAATAAAACAAAGTTCTGTGGTTCAGCTGATCATTGGGTGTTTAAGGTATTAAAAGTATTTTTGATATATTTTTAAAGAACAAAATATGTGCAAACCAAATAATCTACTGCATCTCACTTTTTAAAAAAGGCATTTTTGTAAAAATAAATTTAGAATTAAACTCAACATAAAAATGTCTCAAAGAAACATAAAAGCTGCCTAAAGATAAAACTTGAGACACCTGCCTGTTAAACAGACCTCTGTTCATTTAGACTTCTCCATCCATCACAGAGCAGAGACACACGGCGTTCTGACTATCAGCTCATTACAGGGATTCTAACGCTGCAGCTCATCGTCTGCTGACTAACTTAGAGAAAAGTTGTTCTCCAGATTCATAAAAGGTCTTTTAGGTATTGTTCTGTCCTGAGCTTTGCACTAAACTCGGAGAAAATTTGCATTTCAGTGAGATTCTTCGCCAAAGCGATCTGGTTTTCTTCTTCGGTTTTCTGCGAGGGGAGCTCAGCTGAGCCGCTGCGTCACCGGGTGACATGAGGTGTGGTGGCTGCAGCGGCCACAAGAACTCAGAAAATATTGTTTATTCCAAGGGCGTAAATTTGGCATGGACGCAGGGGACGTGTCCCCACCAATATTTAGAAATCACTGAAATGTCCCCACCAATAATTTGATCCAAGGATGCAGACATGACGCTGCGTCCCCACCATACGTGCAGCCCAGCGGAGCGAGGCGCTGTGTCAGCCATGCTCCTCTGCCTCCGCGGGCTTGGAGGTGTGTCTCTGATCGACCGACGTGAGCCCCTCGCGGCCCGCGCCGAGCCGCTGTTGCTGACAGGACCTGCTGTGGAGCGGACTGGACTGGCCATCGGGCATTTTACCAGTCGTGATGTTAACTTTGGACCGGACCAGCGCTACGGGATGGCACGGTTTAATCTGCACTTCCCGTTTCATCGCTCAGAGCTAAGGAGGAAGCAGAAACTCGCTTTTCTGTCTCGCGCTTTGCCAGACTCGCAGCTCGCGCCGTTGTCATAACAACCAGCTGACAGACAGCTGTAGAGGTTGTATTTATACACATCAGGTCAAAAGCATCAGAGAACATCTCGATTATGACCTTAAAACAAAATAACAGAACGTTAACTGGATATTCAGTCCAGTCTAATCTAGTTCTAGACCTGTTAGCAGGTCCAGGTCTCTGTTCAGCTGTTAATGATCGTTTTGTCTCTCAGTATCATTAAGATGCAGAAACAAAGAAGGCAGAAATCCTTTATGTGAAATTACTAAAGGCAAAAGACATTTTAATGAGAAAATATAGAGTTTTTGGATTTAACCATAAATCATGTAATCATCATGTAACTGTTTATTAGTTAAAGTTTGGAGAATAAATCAACTAAAGCAGGTGGTTTGTTTGAGGGCATGTAAGGGCATGTAAATACAGTATGAACCAAAATCATCAAGATACAATACAGTGAGTGCAGAATTATTAGGCAAATGAGTATTTTGACCACATCATCCTCTTTATGCATGTTGTCTTACTCCAAGCTGTATAGGCTCGAAAGCCTACTACCAATGAAGCATATCAGGTGATGTGCATCTCTGTAATGAGAAGGGGTGTGGTCTAATGACATCAACACCCTATATCAGGTGTGCATAATTATTAGGCAACTTCCTTTCCTTTGGCAAAATGGGTCAAAAGAAGGACTTGACAGGCTCAGAAAAGTCAAAACTAGTGAGATATCTTGCAGAGGGATGCAGTACACTTAAAATCGCAAAGCTTCTGAAGCGTGATCATCGAACAATCAAGCGTTTCATTCAGAATAGTCAACAGGGTCGCAAGAAGCGTTTGGAAAAACCAAGGTGCAAAATAACTGCCCATGAACTGAGAAGAGTCAAGCGTGCAGCTGTCAAGATGCCACTTGCCACCAGTTTGGCCATATTTCAGAGCTGCAACATCACTGGAGTGCCCAAAAGCACAAGGTGTGCAATACTCAGAGACATGGCCAAGGTAAGAAAGGCTGAAAGACGACCACCACTGAACAAGACACACAAGCTGAAACGTCAGGACTGGGCCAAGAAATATCTCCAGACTGATTTTTCTAAGGTTTTATGGACTGATGAAATGAGAGTGAGTCTTGATGGGCCAGATGGATGGGCCCGTGGCTGGATTGGTAAAGGGCAGAGAGCTCCAGTCCCACTCAGACGCCAGCAAGGTGGAGGTGGAGTACTCGTTTGGGCTGGTATCATCAAAGATAAGCTTGTGGGGCCTTTTCGGGTTGAGGATGGAGTCAAGCTCAACTCCCAGTCCTACTGCCAGTTTCTGGAAGACACCTTCTTCAAGCAGTGGACAGGAAAAGTCTGCATCCTTCAAGAAAAACATGATTTTCATGCAGGACAATGCTCCATCACACGCGTCCAAGTACTCCACAGCGTGGCTGGTGAGAAAGGGTATAAAAGAAGGAAAACTAATGACATGGCCTCCTTGTTCGCCTGATCTGAACCCCATTGAGAACCTGTGGTCCATCATCAAATGTGAGATTTACAAAGAGGGAAACCAGTACACCTCTCTGAACAGTGTCTGGGAGGCTGTGGTTGCTGCTGCACGCAATGTTGATGGTGAACAGATCAAAACACTGACAGAATCCATGGATGGCAGGCTTTTGAGTGTCCTTGCAAAGAAAGGTGGCTATATTGGTCACTGATTTGTTTTTGAATGTCAGAAATGTATATTTCTGAATGTGGAGATGTTACATTGGTTTCACTGGTAAAAATAAATCATTGAAATGGGTATATATTTGTTTTTGTTAAGTTGCCTAATAATTATGCACACCTGATATAGGGTGTTGATGTCATTAGACCACACCTCTTCTCATTACAGAGATGCACATCACCTGATATGCTTCATTGGTAGTAGGCTTTGAGCCTATACAGCTTGGAGTAAGACAACATGCATAAAGAGAATGATGTGGTCAAAATACTCATTTGCCTAATAATTCTGCACTCCCTGTAAAAGACTATTAAAAGAAATGAAATAATAAGGGACAGATTAAGATTTCTTAGACAAAATAAACGACTATAAAACAAATAAAATTAATAAAACAAATAAAAAATATCATTAAAAATCGACATGTTTAAACACCAATAAGAGAACATAAAAGATTTAGTTAAAAGCAGTTTTAAATAATTGGGTCTTCAGCTGCTTTTTAAAGGTGTCCAGACTGTCTATACAGCATAAAACTAAAGGAAGTTCATTCCAAAATCCTGGTGCATGATGATCAGTAGAAAGTCCTCCTGTTGCAGGACTAGACCTGTCCTGGTTGTAGTGGATGGAGGTCATCAGCTGCTAGCCGGGTTGTGTGTCTGTAGTTCTGTTCACTGTTTTAGGGAACAGACTTTGATTTAAAGTCAGTTACAGGGTTTCCTGTGTCGATTTTATTAAACTAAAAACGACCCAATATGGATATTGACATCTTTTTGGATAATTATAAATATTACATTAAAACACTGTATTTCAAGGAAAATACAAGAACCAGATTAGATTTATATTTTAAATAAGACTTAATTCTGCTCTCGTAGCTGTAAAAAGCTAAAGGAAATTTTAATGTAAAAATATACAGGTTTTTACATTTACTGATAAATCCTCAACACCCCCCACCGGTTCCGTCCTGGTCCCCACCAATGTCAAGAGCAAATCTACTCCCTTGGTTTATTCCCTTATACTGATATCAGTTTTGTTTGGTGATTCTCGCGATTCCGCCTAATATCCGTCTTTTTCCTCATCGAGGAAACCCTAAGACCCGCTCGCTCGTCGCTGCAGCAGGTAGAGAGTTTTCAGGTTGGGAGGGGCGAGGAGCGTGTGGGAGAAACGAAACTTCCAGTGAATTACAAGCAGACTGCTTCAATTTGCCGTCACAGTTTATACTCGAGTGTTGACGATATAGCCATTTTACACATCCGACGTGGAAAATCCCGCGATACATCGAATATACTCGATATATCCCCCAGCCCTACAGTTAAGTAATATTTCATGTCATTCTGGTTTCCGTTTAGTTTCGGGTTTTGTTTCAGTTCTCTAATACATTTGTATTAACAGTTAACTACCTGTTAAATACATTTAAATGTTAGTTTTCTGTTTGGCTGTGGATTTCTTCATGTATTTTGCTCTGGTGTTTCTTTCTGAAATTTTTGAGCAACACAGCTGACCCATCCTAAAAAAGAGTTAAGAATCCTTGGCGATAAAAGAAAAACGTTGCCTTGTTTTCTGATTTGAATGAAACTTCCACATGGTCTCTTTTGTAGGCAAATCAGGACAAACGATTCAAGTTTAGCTGGACTCGCCTATGCCTTTTAACTAAGACATTCCAATTCCTTACTGGTATTGAAGTGATACAGTTAATTGAAACTTATATATGCGTAAATAGTCATTATGGATTTTGTGTTATTGTTTCCCTCAGGTGTGTATTTTCAGGACTAGTGTCACTAATTAGCATCAAAGCACTTTGGACTTAATCAACTAGATGTAGTGTCAGGATTAGTACTTTCATCAAAAACCTGCCATATCCAGTCCTACGACCACCTTATAGTGAAAGATCTACAGCTGGAAAGATTGGTTTGTTACTGTTATATAATTATATATTTAAAAGTATACATTATATCGTTGTTTTATTAATAATAATGGATTAACTTATATAGCGCTTTACAAGATATCCAAAGTGCTTAACTGCTTATCCATTATTCATTTACACTCTGGTGGTAAACTACATCTGTAGTCACAGCTGCCCTGGGAAAGTCTGACAGAAGCGAGGCCACCATTTTGCGCCGTCGGCTCCTCTGACCACCACCAACATTCACAATAGTAGCCAATAAGTAGTTCAGTTTTACATACTAGATATTTAAATTATTATTCTGGTTTTAAAGGGTTTATTGCGTAAATTAATTTGGATGAGACCTGGTGTCCAGAATTATTTTTTGCCAATTACAGTCTTATTATCCACAGGTTTCCATCCATTTTCTATACCCGCTTCATCCCGCTACAGTTATTAAATTAATATTGACAGTTACTTACAAATGACTACTTTTGTTAAATTTTTTTTTATGTATTTTCTGGAATAATTTTGTAAATTATATAACCCAACTTCAAAAGATGTTGCTATTTTTCCTTTTTTTTTCCCCCGTGTGGATTATTCCATAACAGAGGCTTCTGTTTATTCCGTCCTGCAGGTGAGTGGTGGATGACAGGACGCAGTGCCGATATGAAGACACTCAACTGTAGCACAATGAAATAGCGATTAAACAAACTCAAATTAAGGCCTCCATGTTTACCATGATGGATTACCTTGCCCGAGCTGCGGCAGTTTGCAAGTTGTTTCAAGCTCCAAGTTGACTGGCAGCAAATAGCTTATTCTGAAAGGGTAAAAAAAAAAACCAAGCTGCCATATTTGGGAGCAATCCTTTAAGCCCTCAAACCCTATGATTTATTTTTTAATTTTCTGTATTGTACATATAAGAGACTTTGAAGGACAGTCAGAAGAGTTTGTAGAAAACTAACAAACAGTTTTGGTAAGATCTATTAAAGCTTAATGATGTTCTTAAAGATTAACATAAAAGAGGATTTTCTTAAGATGTATAGCAGTTAGAGGAGTATCGCCCTTTTAAATCAAGACTACATGCAGCTCTTTATAGGGGTTGTTTTGTTGGGGGTTGTCAAATACATGCTAGCTTCCTTCTGGCTTATAAGAAGATTAGTCTTGTTCTAGAGATTTATCTCAACAAGCTGTGAAGAACTCAACGAGGATTTCCTGAGCACATAATTTGCCCCTTTGCTTTTTTACCCTATTGGCTGACAGCTTACTGAGTGACTCCTAGAGAAGGCTCTTGACTTGAACGAGATGTGCCAGACTAGAAAGGCAACCTCAGGTGGTCAATCAGTGGATTTAAATTCTCACTCCAAATCTATGAAATCAATATACCCGACATGGTGAGTCTAGACCAGAGGTGGGCAATCCTGGTCCTCGAGAGTCGGTATCCAGCATGTTTTAGAGCAGGGATTCCCAAACTGTGGTGCGTGCACCCCTGGGGGTGTGCAAGCTGCCACTAGGGGGTGCGCAAGATGAAAACTGTAATGGTGGAAAAATGTAATAATTACACATTTAGTGTTTTTTTCCCCCACTCAATAAAGATGTGTAAATAAACATGTATATAATTATTGTGTGGAGCTGTGGGACAATATTTGGATGAACTCTGAGTCTTTTTTCTGTCAATCATGCGAACTCCTTCGAGCAGACCTTTATTTTGAAGGCGACGATAACTTTTAATATTAGTTCCGGGGCAAAGTTGCGCGACCTGCTGGGCTGTTTATCTTGTCAAATGGATATTATTTATTCAAAGAATCCTTCTTGACAGCTTGTAACAACTCTGTTGATTGATTCCATATGTGTCCTTATTTAATCAATTCCACGGTGAGTCATTTACTTTACTTTTTACTAAAGATGCAGTGCTACTTTCTAATGGTTAACAGAGATGGGTTTTAATTTAAAAACTAGTGCTGGGCCGATAACGCCGTTAACGCGCTGCGTTAACGTGAAACTGTTATCGCGCGATAAGAAAAATAACGCCGTTAATCTAAATTGGGTTGCTGGGTCTAGGAGATGTACAGGCATTACCAAATGGCAGACTCCGATCCTGGCCCGGATCTTTCCGGAGTCCGGACCTGCAGCAGGACCCGCTCCCCCGGTCTAGCTGAAGGAGGCGCGGCTCCTGTCTCCCGAACGCTCGCTTCACCTGGAGCGGCTCCCGGATCCGACCCGATCCTTCACCCGGACTGGGAGCCGCGGCTCCAGGTAAAGCGCGCGTTCGGGAGACGTGAGGCGTGTCTCCTTCACCGGGAGCCGGTTCCGGTCCAGGATTTTCACCTGGACCCAAGGAGGTGAAAGAGGCACGTCCGGGAGCCGCGCGCCCGTGCCAACCTCGGCATACGCCCCCTCCTCCTGAACCGGACCGTGTGGTTCGGAGCTTGATCCAGGTTGGAGTAGACGCAGCAGAGCGCTGACCGAGTCACAAACCCGCGGCAACAACTTGGTAGAGTTCCCGCAGAACTTCGACCAAGTCATCAACCAGGTCTGGACTGGCTGTCTGGTTCCAGGTGTTTCCTGGTGAACCGACGTGTTATTTGGGCCGACAGCCTCAGCTGTGCACGCGCCTCTCGTTAAAGTGAATGTGGCAGCGCGTGCTGCGTTTCTCAGCATAACTGACAGCTGAACATTCAACAAATCAAACAATATCAACACTAAAACACATTGATCTGTCAGTGACTTTATCAGAGGGTTGTCTTTAGTTTTCAGACTCGTTAATGTTTCAATCCCCTAAAGTGGTTTTATTTAACAAAAACATGATAAACAGCCCTATGGGATCATGGGAAATAAACAGCAGAGAAATGAAGTCATTTTAAGGCAGATTTAATCCATTACAGATAAACTGGATGCTACAATCATTTTTTGACAGCTAAAAAAAAATCAGCATGAAGTTATTTGATGTAAAAAAGAGAGTTGATGCTTTAATCAGGTCACCTGTAAACTAAATCTGATCCTTTACTGTCAGGAGATGAGAAGGTTTCTACAGTAAAACTATTAAAACAGAGTGAGCCTCAGAAAACAGCTGTAAAGTTAAAGGAGACAGACCTCTGATGACACATCTATGTGTTTTAGTGTTAAAATGTTTCATCCTGATAACCTGATCAACCATCAGAAGTTGTTAAAATGAGCTCAGAGCTCTGATCTGGTGGGTCTGGATTGTGACTCAGGTCTGGGTTTCTGAGGGAAGTTCTGACAGGTTTAGTATTTCTTGTTAGGTTAGTAACAGCTGATCCAAACAGTGGGTCAGCTGTTACTAACCTTTAACTCTAGACTTGAAGTATCACGACTCTTCAGCCTCATGCTAATGCACACACATACTGGTATTATGAACCCTTTGGTAGAATTCAAATGAGCCATTTTAATCTAGATTAATCTAGATTAATTTCAAAATTAATCTAGATTAATCTAGATTAAAAAAATTAATCTATGCCCACCTCTATTAAAAACACTAGTTAGTTAAGCGAACCGTCAGCTTAAACCAGTGTAGTAACCTCCTGCTGACTTCCAGCATTCGATCAGCACCCCCCCCCCCC
>SSNR01000057.1:29477-49420 GCA_006937965.1 Callopanchax toddi | reverse complement strand
CCCCCCCCCCCCCCACACACACACCCGCCGTATTTACAAGATACACACATCACAAGGAAACGCCAGACCGTGCGAGGGGCGTTCAAGACCGTAGGGCACGCGACACACAGAGTAATCCTCGGTTACATATAAAAAGCGATTTATTTAATTATCAAACACTCAAAAGTATTGAAAATTTGTAACATTAATGATTCGTAGGTACCAGGAATTGGTTCAAATGTGGAAGGTATCCATCTGGGGACTGGGGGTGCACAAACGCAGCTGGGACATAGAAGGGGGTGTGCAGCAAAAAAAGTTTGGGAACCGCTGTTTTAGAGGTTTACTTGCTTCAACACACCTGATCTAAATTAGTGGTGGATTAAGAAGCTTCTGGTGGCCTTGAAGGCACACAGAGGAGGCAATCCAACATTTAAATCAGGTGTGTTGAAGCAACCTTAAAAACATGCTGGATACCAGCCCTTGGGGACCGGAATACCCGTCTAGACACCTCTGGTCTACAATTTGCTTTTGGGAACTTAGGTTTCTAAAAAAGGTCATCAACAAACCTGTTGCAGATCGGAGCAGGGAAACAACTAAAACATGCAGGATGGTGGCCCTTGAGGACCAGGATCGGACGCCACTCTTCTAGGGGAACCTAAGATAAGTTAGATGTTATATAATCCCAGAGGGATTCAGGTGATATTTTGTCAAAATATTAAAAAATAGCAAATACATTTCATTTTCACCCTTCAACATTGGGCTGGGGTTTGAAAATAAACATGGCTTTGATTAAAGCACAAACTTTAATCACGTTTTTAATAAAACTCCACATTTTCTTTTGTGTTTTTCTATATTTTCCGATTTTCCCACCAGACCAGAATGCTTTCAGAGGGCCTTCATGTGAGAATAGAAACGTCTGCATCAGACATCGAGCTGACTTTCCCCAGCCACAATTAGGTCAGGAAAATTCCGGAATGAGAACCGTCTGCGAGCAGAGAAGGCGATTCCCTCGAGAGTCCATAGGAGTGAGGTGTGCATGCTGATAACACAAAAACAATATGGAGAAATAAGAAGCTTAATGCACTATTCTCGGTAAACAAAACCCTACGATTTCTGCATCCCTTCGCCCCTGCCCAGCCACCTCCTTGGAGTCCTTCTTGTTTTGAGAACCTTTAACACGTAGAGAAACTCGTGGAGTTTGTTGTGCATGTCTGAGCAGGTAACTGTGGATAAAGCCTGCACCACAGAGGGTCAACGAAGCCTTTACAAAAGCTCCTTAAAGCTGCATTGAATCTACCCACCAGCCGTAGAAGATTCATCGGGTTGCAACAACTCTGAAACCTTCTTTTCATTGGGTTCATGGACTCAATAGCCAATTCCGTGTCCTGTTTAATAGGCCATGAATTCCATTTAATGAAAGACGGTCCGATTTACTGTAAAACAGCGGTAGAGCTTGTTATTGACACCCCCCATTGGATGAGCTTTGTTAAGTTAGATGTGCCGCTTGCTCTCGAACGTGTTTTCTATTTTTACCCATTTGCACACACCATTAGACAAAGTTTAACAATCTGTACCAATTTATTCAGAGATTGATTAACTTTCCTCTGAGACACACTCTTTGGGTTTTTTTCTAGTTCCGTAAACGCTCTGATCGGATCCTTTTTTATCTTCTCATTGCTTGTAAAAGCGTTTATGCTCGTGGCACCTCTTGATTTGAGCAATTTATTTTTAATATCCGCTCCTTGTGATTTTTCTCACACAATTACGTTTCGTTCACGCGTCTCTCATTTACAATATTGCTTCAAAGTTTCTTCATTTCCTTTTATACGCCGATGTGATTTGTCTGTGCGTTACTAATTTGTGTGTTGTTGTCTTTGTTGTTTTCTCTTAGATGTCTGGCTTTTTTATATCTATTTCAGGGTTTTTTTTTTGTGTGTGTGTGTGTCCAGACCGCCTTAAAACAAAATGACACATCTAAAAGTTAATCTGAATCATTATGTTTGGCCAAAAAGATATTACGCTCTAAAAATAATTAGTGAAACCTTAAAGACTCAAAAAAGAAATGAAGAAATATAGATGTAGAGATCTATATTTGCTGTGTGTTCACCCTAAATTATAGCTGCTGTTGTATTTTTCAACAAATCAAAGTCCATAATGTATAGAAAATTCAATTGTATTGGTGTTCTTGTGAAGGAATTACATTTTCCAATTTGCACCGATGTTTTTTGGGATTTTTCTTTAAAGATATAAAAGCTGAATGAACCATTTTTACTTTCACAATACTTCTGTTTACCTTCTTTCATTTATTATCCTTCACATTATCTATTTAAACACTGTCCACATTAATGGCACCATGGAATCTGTGCCAATATTAAGTGATGTAGCTCCATCATACAACACATTTCATAGTCATTTCAAGAATTAGCCCAGCCACCGAAGACGGTTTCGATTGGAATCAGCTAACTTTTTGAGCGACTACAGACTATTTAAAACATTTTTTGATAGGTTCATTCCTAACCAAACTAAAAGGCATCCATCATATATAATGCTCTATGATTTTCAATATGCAAAAAGCACTGATGAAGTTCAACAAACAAAATGTAATCAGAACAAAACGCGGAATCTCATGGAATTTACTCATATCGGCGAGTAAGGAAAGATACATACTAGTTTCTGAGGTATTTTGGCCACTGCAGCCACCGTATCTGTTATTACATGGTTACGCAGGGCTTGGCTCTTCTCTTTACACAGAAAAATAAAACCAGAACAGTCTCCCATATAATTATCAGAGAAATGCCAATGTCCTCCAGAAAATTTAAAACTGTGGAGTTTAGTGCAAAGCTCAAGAATAATGCCCAAAGTACCTTCAAGAATCTAGAGAACAACTTTTCTGTAAGTTTTGTCAGCACACGATTACCTGGATGCATAAGAACACGTGACAAGCACTTAATCAAAGAGTGACAGCAGAAACAAGGAGAAGCATCAAGCTAGCAGGAGCCACAAGCCTACAAGGATTAGTTAGCCAAATTAGTCAAATGAAGTGAGTTTATTTAAGATTTTGTTGCGATATGTATGGAATCAGATCATCTACGTTATCCGTGTGTGTACTCTGAGATGGAAAAAGAAAAACAGGTCCTGTTCAGTAGGCAGGTGAGCCAAAGTTTTTACTGTTAGCAGGTCTAAATTTATTTTTGAGACATGTTTTTGTTGAGTTTGACTCTAAAGCAGTTTTATTTTGCAAAAAGAGAATCTTTAAAAATTGAGATACATGCAATTCATTGTTTTGCACATAAATGTAATTTGTTCTTTTAAAATGTGGTTAAATACTTTTAATTACCTTGCAAAAACATACAATATTCAGCTGTTTTGTTTTATATATTTGTAAAAGTTAAATAGCAGTCATTAAACTTTGAACCCAGTGGCTTTGATTTGTTGAGATATTTTGTCATTCACTTTATAATTGTTCATTTGGGGGGGTTAATGACTGTAATTAGAATGAAAATGTGGAATTCAGGAAAAAAAAGCTACATTTGGTAAAAACAAAACGTGATTAAAAAAAATACAGCCTTCATATGGCCCTATATGGTCTATCTAGCTAAATTGTAGAGGGCTATACATAAAATGCATTCTAGAGATTTTATACACAATGAATGAAAATGTGACCATTCTGTCAGCTACAGGATGCTGTCCTTGTTTACAAATGTTCTCTAATTTCCTTCCACTCTACATTGTTCTTGGTTATGGTTTCAGCTAAAGCACATACCTTCCACACCATGGATCTGGGCCACAAATACAAAACATTCAGTTTTGTGCAATTAAACACAAAATACATGTTCAGCCAGAATATATTTTAGGCCTGTTTGGGCCCAAAGTACTAATTCCCTAAGTACTTGCAAAAAAAAAAAAAAAAAACATTTGCCAGCCAAGCAGCATCTCTGTGCTGGAAGAGTCTGACCACATTTAAATGATGTATTATTCATGCATTTCAAAGAAACTCCACCCATTGCTCTGCAAACTCATCTGATTCTGATAGGTCTTTGCTGTTGGAGAAGTTAATTTAGCATGAAATGGTGGCTTTACACTCCAAGCTAGTAGTATTTTTCCTCAAGAAAAGTAAAAAGAACAATCAACTTGCACTACTGCCTTAATAAAAAAAGGGTCAGGTATGTCAGGAAAAGACTAATTCATCATCTCTTCTAGTGATGTCAGACGTTACATCTACAGAAAATGGCTCAAAATATGGTAAAGTAACATTTACTGTTTTGCACTCAGAACATAAAACCTTATAATTAGAACATTACAGCAGATAGAGCTTCAATTCCAAAGATTAACATAAAAAACCTAAAGTAATTATTCTGTGGGGTGATTAGTAGCACCCACCTTCCTTCTCCCTTTCTCTCACGGTCAGCACGCCTTGCCAGGTCTTCATGGTAGACAGTGTGCACCCTGTTGTCTGGAATGGAAATCAGGACCAATCCTTAACATTTATTAAGCAAAAATGAGAACATGCAGTGCAGGTCTGAAAAGCAGAAAATGTCACGTATCGATTTAGAAACGCTGTCCTGAATATGAGTCCTTCCTGATGCAGAGAAATGTTCTTCCTTTGTCCTTCGAACATTAGGACCTGGAGCTCTCTGTGATAAAACGTTCTTGTTTTTCTCTCCATCATTTTTGTGTCTGCTGTGGTTGTAGCATTAGTCCATCTTTAGAAAGCACAACTGCAATTTGATTCAAATAGAGTGTTTCCCATATTTGTTAAACTTCATGACGAGAAAATTTAACCTTATACTTTATATACTTAAAACTTATGGACATAGCTTAAAAACACTATTAACAAGTATAATATTTAAAGAAATGGGTCAGGAACAGAACTATTAAATGTGATGACAAGGCAGAAACAGGTGACAATTTGAATGGCACAGTCCTTAAACCATGGCAACAGGAATTGTAGGGATACAGGAAGTCCAGAGTCGACATTGGAGGAAGAGGGTGGGGTTTGTAGTGCATTGTTGGTGAATCTAGACCTTGGTTTCTAACTATACTGGCCATATTGGCCTGGTTACATGCCAGTGTATGATATTTAACAACTGGTTTATAGGTCAAAGCAGAAGTTGAAGTTCTGGGTGATCATTTTTATTTATTTGATGAGGATCAGTTCCTCCAAGTCTGAAACCATGGTTCTCAGCCAAAAATGGGTGGCTTGCCATCTTCGGGTCGGGATAGAGGTCCTGCTTCAAGTAGAGGAGTTTACGTATCTTGGTGTCTTGTTCACGAGTGAGGGAAGGAGGGAACGGGAGATCGACCAGTAGATTGGGGCAGTGTCTGCAGTGATGCAGACGCTGAACTGGTTTGTTGTGGTGAAGAAGGAGCTGAGCCAGAAAGCAAGGCTCTTTATTTACCAGTCGGTCTACCTCCCAATCCTCACCTATGGTTATGAGTTTTGGGTAACGACCGAAAGAACAAGATCGCGGATACAAGCGGCCGAAATGAGTTTTCTCCGCAGGGTGGCCGGGCTCAGCCTTAGGGATAGGGTGAGGAGTTCGGACAATTGGGAGAGACTCTGAGTAGAACCGCTGCTCCTTCATATCGAGAGAAGCCAGTTGAGGTGGCTCGGGTATCTGGTCAGGATGCTTCCTGGATGCTTCCCCGGGGAGGTGTATCAGGCATGTCCTGAAAGCAAGGCCTGGGAACGCCTTGAAGACCTGCTGGGGGAGGTGGCTGGGGAGAGGACGAGATCAAGACAAGACATTCTTATTTTCTAACACGTTCAAAAATGTTGTCCTTGGCCTAGGGCAGCAATCTATGAACATCTCCCATGACTACCAGAGAAAATACTAAAGGACATTATCAAAATTCCCTCACCTTGTACCACCAACAATTCCAGTATGTGTCCACCTTAGAAACTCAACTTTGATTTTGCAATGGGACCGATTTTACTTCCTTTATCCATCATGATTTTGTTTGCTTTAGTCAAAGTAGTTCGGTTAAAAATATTTCATAAAACTTTGACCCTATATTGTCACCACAAAACCAGTTTTCCCTCCCCTTCTGAATAACCCTTAACCCTTTTATGGTGCAGCTGCTTTCACCAGCCGTCAGAGTGGGACTTGTTACCATGGCTACCAAGTTCTGATCGACATAGTGTAGGTGATGAGCGCTAGACATCTTGACACCTCACAGTCAATAGAGTGAAACTTTATTTTTTTGCCTTCCACAATAACAGTGTACTTCACCATATACTCTGCCTGTACCATGTAGTTTATTTCAAATACATCTCTAGGTAAACTGCTGAAAGCTTCTTGGAATTTAATGTACAGTGATTGACAGCAGGAGCTGAGTTTAAACTGTACAGTCAGTGCTAAGTACCACGCACTTGGTAAAGATGCTCCAAACCTTAATGTGCTGGGTTTTTTTGTTATTGTTGCCTTTTTCTGCACGCTAATCGTCACTGGGAAAAATAAAGTGTGAATCGTGCAGACTCTGGTCATAGAGCGTTAACATATGATTCACACAATCTGCTGTACAGAGTAATACACCCTCAGGGCGGGAAAGAAAAGGCACGTGGGCGATCGGCACAGCTTTCTGAATGCCCACGGTTTGAAAGTTAGTTCCACTCTGCAGTGAAATGCACTAATGACAATCTTATAATCTTGGACAGTTCATTTGTACTACAGGAGCAGGAGTGTGTTAATGCATTTTTGAATATCAGATGCAGACGATAGTGGAAATGTCACAGCTAATCATGCAGTTAACCCGTCAGTGGGTCACCAGCTTATAGATTTTTCTCTACGGTGCTTTAGATTAAAAAAAAAAAAAAAGCCTAACTCTGTTTATGCAATCCAAACAATAAATAAAGAAACGGGACACTATAGGCACCTTTGAAATCTGCTTCCTTTGCTTTCCTTTTGAGCACATATAAGAGGAAAAAAAGAGCAACGTGTCAGCTCACTGCTTTCATCTAAATCAGAATTATCTGTCTGCACTGCATTGAATTATCTTCGGAAGAGAAGCGCTAATGACTAAGGGCTTCGAGCTCTCGAAAAAGGGATGAGACGGAGGAAAAACTCTTGTACTGGAATAACACCCTAAAAGAGCTCATTACTACCCGGTTATCCTTCTACTGTACATCCAGCTATCATTAGGCCAGCATTTTGGGATATAATGACCTTGTGTTGTTACATGGCTGTCAAGTGTTGTATCAGTAATGGTCCTCAAGCCACGTTCTGCCTAAAAACCGACACAAGTTAGGGACACACGAAGTCGGTGGCGATTTCCCCCGGTCGTGCCCAAAGCACCGCAGGGGACGGGGGGCAAACAGCACCGTGTCAACACCTTGTCACAACCTAGAGTGGTCTGAGCCGACCTTTTCTCCGTTCGTGTGCATCGTCTCCCCGGACGAGCCTTATCGATGTGACACTGCAAAGTGGAAAGCTGTTTGTGGGTGTATCACTCGCTAACGGGATGTTTCGTGACGGCGTGCGTGCACTCATGAAGGTCATTTGCATCAAGTGAGCGTCTGATGTAAATTGGACGGTTTTCAATTGGCTATTAGATAACGCCGTTACATCACTGTTTCTGTGGGATCTATTTCCTGCTTCGCTGATCAAGAGGAATGAGGAGGAGGGGAGCAGACAGTAACAGGAGGAAGTAATGCCTGGAGTTTCTTCTTATTTTTCAAACAACATAAACATACTAAGCTAAAAATTAGTATACCGTGTTATTGAACCACAAAAGAACAGCTATGGTTTCCTTTGATGTGCTTGATCATGCAACTGTAATGTGGATTTACATTTTTCTAAATGTGCCTCACATCAAAGAATGCACACTTTTGTTTTTCCTTTCAAACTTCAACCGCTCCTGGGGTCCAACCTGCATAATCCATTCTAGGACTTATTCAGACCTTTGCCTTCTTCCGCATTATTTTTCGAACACGGCGATCCGAGCCTCCTGTCCTTTCTTATAACTGCGACACAGGAAGTATACATTGAATATTTCACGATGGCGTCCACACCAGTTGGAAGAGTTCACGGTGCTGATATTTTATGCACACGTTGGCCAAGAGTGTCTCACAAGTTCCTGATGTTTGAATTATTTATATGAGAAATAAAAGTAAACAGCTCTGGAAGTAGTTTCATTCTGCGTTAACTTGTGGCAGTTTGAATATTTCTAAAAGAAAAACGGGAGTCCACAAAACACTGCGTTGTTTTTTTAATGTAAACTTTTTTTTTCCATCTAGTTAGCCCAATTAATTTTTGTTCTCCTTTCCACCCACCTTGAATTGCCTTCGGACAAATATCCTATTTAACGCAAAAACAAAGTGTACTCTTTTCCTCATAACAAAACTGATACCAGCCCTACAGCTTATTATGTAAATTTAAGACACAAAGTAATTAACTTTTTTGAATCTTTCCTACTTTGACATAAAGTTCCTAAAATGTAGCGCCATAAATTATGCTGGTACGTTTTTTCAGTACTTTCATGTGCATCCTAAAATTCACGCATAAATGCATAAAAAGAAAGCAATAAGACGTGAGAAAACCTTGAAACCATTAAGTATGCTGCTGCAGAAATATTAAACCGGAGCAAGAAGCTTCATTAGCATCATTTTTTTTCTGCTTTACCTTGGGGTCATGTTAAATATATCAAACAGTCGTCTTCCTGAAATGCTTCTGTAGAATTTTTAGTATTTTAAAAACTCAACCTGTCAGACTAAAAGTAATATTTGGAAGTTCTGCATTAAAGACAACTTTGGAGATGGGAAAAAAGCTCTAAGAGCTGTTTTGAAGTATTACATGGGTAGAAACATCACCATTAAAGGATAATGTGTGGAGGGTGAGGCCTGAACAAATGTGTAACAACCAAGCTAGACAGAGATTTATCAATGCAAAGCTGAAAAAACCCAACCATTTGTCTGGTAAGAAAAGTCCCCTGCATTGGTGAATCTAAGCTACTAATAAAGAAGCCAATGACTAATGGCTCGTTGACTATCAAATACCTGATTTGGTACTTGTGTGTGCACCAATTTTCTTGAATACAAAGAACTTTCAGAGAATTTACTCTAATTTAAGAGATGCCAGTTTTCATATCCCTGTTGATGTTGGGGCTTGATTTAAAAATTTTAATTAATTGCAGACTTTGTAATTATTAATTAATTAATTAAAAAGCGTTTTAAAATTTATTTAAAAACATTTTAGTGGGAGTTATAATCAAATAATAGACCTGAACTTTAATATTGTAAATCCAGGCTCCTTTAATTTCTGGGGAAATTGCATTTAAAGAGATAGTATGCAGTTTTGCTTGTTTTGGCTCCCCCTGGTGTTCGTTTTAAATCACTGCCGTAAAAACGTTAGCACCATTGTTTCTGCTAAGAAACGCCTAAATCTACCTGTTGAAATGTCTCCTCAGCCTTCATAGTTTTCTACAGGAGCGGTTATTTACTCCTTCAAAGAAATCAGCTGTGTTCAAGCAGGGAGAGATTGAAAAAAATCAGGAATCATGAGCTAAAAACACTCTGGTGCTAGCATAACAGCTAGCCACTTTGGGTTAGCCTAACCCTTGCGAGATACGTAAATTTGTGAGACGTTAGGAGAACTGGACAGGCGACTGAGACCTTTCAATCGTGGTATTCCAGATCTAAGCACCAGATGGGGCTGAGTGACTTTTCATTAACCCTGTAAAGGGTCATATTAGCACAGACTGGCTCAAAGAAAAGATTTTAAAATATGAAAAAGTTTCAAAGATGGCCTTTAAATAGCATTTCAGTTCAAAACAGTAGAAAAATTAAAAAAATTTATCAGTAGGTAAAATTGGACAATCCTAAAAGTACAGTAATTTTCTTATTTTATTTATTTATTTTAAGAAAAATTTCAGAAGGGTATTGTTTAAAAATAATAATAGTAAAATATGTACACCATGTGGAAACACCCTGTATGAGTGAATTGTTTTTTGCAGGGCTGTGTTCAAACTGATCGGGTGCCACAACAGGAAGTGAATCGTGGGCTACGCGACCAGGAAGATATCCAATGGCCAGTCCATCACGGTCCACGTCCAGCCCCAGAAATGGTGCAGTTGGCGTGAGTGGATCAGCACAGACATCTGTCCAGGGGGAGAGGGCGTGTCTGGGAGCACGGACCGCAGCGTGCATCCCAGAGCAAGGGGCTCGTGCCGGTCGATCCAGACGCACCTCCTTTCGCTGGAAACAGGTCCACGCAGAGCAGGGCAGTACCTGGTCCACTGGGCTGCACGTATTATTGGTGGTGACGCAGCTCTATTTCTGCACCCTTGGATCAAATTTTTTGTGGGAACAATTTGGTGATTGCTGGGTATTGGTGGGGACACGTCACCTCCGTCCATGCCAAATCTACGCCCTTGATCTGAGGAAAAAAGCAATAGTTTTGATCTACTGGACCATCTAATTTCCAAATCTTACCTATGGTAATGAGCTTTGGCCAAGTACATTAAAATTCAGGATTTTCTAGATTGTGTACAAGATGCTTTTTCACTGTTTACTTTTCAACCACATTTTCACATAGTTTAGATGTCAGGCAAAATAGTCCTATTTATGTTTTTTCAAAAAAATGTTGCGCTTTCTTTGTAGGGTGGCCCATGGCATTGAAAGGAGTCACAGCTGAAGTGATTTGAGCATCTGATTAGAATTCCTCCTGGTCACCTTACCCTAGTGGTTTTCTGAGCGTGTCCCACTTGGACGAGACTCCAGGGAATACACAGAACTGGCTGGATGGATTATATGTCCTTTCTGGTCTGGGAATGCCTCAGAATCCCTCAGGAAGAATTTCCAAACAAACCTGTTTTTGGTTGAAATGGTAGTTTTTCTTCTGAACAGCAATGCAGGCTGCTCTAAACCAGTGGTTCTGTTATTTTCTGTCAGGCCCCCCCACAAACGTAAATGCAGTTCACAGCCCCCCCTCGGTGCATGAATGACCCCCCTCCCCTACCGCGGAGAGGAAAAACAAATGGATTCACATCAGATAAGAACCTGTTCAAGCATGATACACCAATCCTAAAGCTTCCTCTGGCTTCTTGCACCCCCTTATTTGAGGAGTACTGCTCTAAACACGTAACACAATCGGATAGTAATACCAACATTTTTACTTTAAGGTTGTCACACATCATGTATACAACCGTTACTCTCATTGCAAAGCTTCTAGCGTACATACTTTTGCAAAAATAAGTAATGACCTCAGTTGGTAGCAAATGTTATTTGCTCCTAGCAAAGCAGATTGTCTTGACAGAGCCAAATTTCTAGAAAATCCAATGACAGGGATTTTTCAGTAGCCTTGGGTAGCCGTAAAAAGCAACACTACATCACTGAGCAGTTATCAGAGTAAATAAGTCACTAGCAAACTTAATAACTTGTTTTTTTGTAGGGTTTCCTTTCTGTATGGCAAAGAGCACTCTTAAAGCAATCTGCCATTTCTGACTTTCTGCAAGGCTTCACTCAACTGCGTGATGGACGGCCTCTCTAAGGCATTACTTCCCGTTTTGCCTCCGGTACTGTCTGAACACCTACGTACTCAAGCTTCCTGGAAAACTATACATGGCATTGTGCTGAGATGTAGTGCTTTCAGAAATTAGTGGCTCCTATCTTTTTGTACCTTATGTCTTTAATCCATCAGCTTTAAAGGCCTGCCTTAAGGCAAACTCTACCACCTAGAAGTTTTTAATAATAACTTTAGAAGAATATTCCGAAAGTTTGCTTCTGTGTTCAAGGTAGTCTGGTGGCTTTATCCAACAATAAATCTCAGAATGCATAAGGTTTTCAAGAAGAGCCATTTCAGAATCATTATACAAAGTGATATGAGTAATAGTGGTAGAGATGGATGCCAAGTTTTTTTCTTTACATATATTACGGAGAGGTCTGAGGCTGAAATGACAAGCAGAGGTGGAGGTGGGTTGAATAATAAAATGCAAACTGTTCAGAACAACAAACGGCTGCACCACCCACAACTTCCTCGAATGCAAGATGTGATCAAGGGTGCTGGTGCTTTCTGTTCTGATCTCAGTGTGACCTGTTCACAGAGCTAAATCAGCTGCATCGGATTAGAATTTTAATTACCGGTAGCAATGCAGCTAACGGTAGTCTGTGACTATTTGAATGAAAAGAATTGGAGACAAATTGGGAAAATGAAAATGTAATGCGTTGGTGTATGAATGAAGCTGTGGTGTTGATATATGATTTTATTATTGTAATACCATCCACAATGTTTTTGCCTGTGTGCATTTGTTAGCATATCTCAAGAACCAATGAATGGATTGTAATCAAACTTTTAGAAAGTATTGGTTGGCTGGAGCATACCATTCAACTGTAGCAAATACAAACTACAACTGTAAATCCATTTAATAATCAAAGATTTTTGTGTAATACTTTGGCATTAACTGTTAGTCTCCACTCTGTCTGTAAAATATCTCATGAAGCATTGGATGGCTTTTATTTAAAACACAGAAAATAATAAATTTGATGTACATTTTAAAACTAATGCTAACCAAATTTCAAGATGGCTGCCACCACTACTCAACATTAGCAAACCAAAACAAACAAAAAAAGGTTAGGATTCAATTTTCCACACATTGACTAAATATTGATGTAGTATTAGGCGAGAGTCATTCTAAACACACTTAGACCTCTACACACCGAGTGACATGTTTGATAAATCTGCCAGAAATTGTTGGTCTCAACCCAGTTTTTCTCAGCAAAATGAACCAATGGATATGGTTTAATGAAATTCTCAACGTAATGATTAGATGTAGGGTTTGGCAATTTGACGAATATAGCAACCGTCGGCGATAGGTTGAGCCCATCGCCTGTTTTTCTAAGTTCTTTTTTTTACTACGTTTTTTTTCTCCAGATGCCTCCAAGAGCAACGGCGATTTATTTACTCAAATCTATGACAGAAAGAAAGAATGTCAGCAGCCCATCTTTAGAAAATACATTCATTTAAATGCTAAGCACAGTGGTGGGGAGGGCTTTTTCCCAGTTTAACCGTGTTTACTGGTCGGTGCTGCTGTGGGAATATTCAGCGAGTCTAAAATAAGAATAACAAATACCTCCTTCAGTGAACATGTCACTTCCATTAAATAAATCTCTGCTGCAGTTTGAAGTCTTTTTGAGTGATTTGGTGACGGAGCAGCAGCAGCTGATAGCTCTGTGTTAGCTTAGCATCCTCAGCAGGAGGGTGAACACTCGATGTTTTGAGTCACCTATACGTCTGCACAAGTGGCCGTTTTTAAGGCCAAAGTAATCCCAAACAGGAGACTTTGTTTTGGGCAACTTTTTTTAAATCAATTTTTGGACTTTTGAGTTCTAATTTGGCAAATCAGCCTGTGGATGTTTACTTTGCTCCGCCCGCAAAAATGTCACCTGCGTGAATCCCATCGTCATTTTTTGGATTGATGATCGGCGATAGGAAAAAAGTTACATACCGCCCAACCCTAATTAGATATACAGCTACAGTCGAAAAGTAGCGTACAACTCTTGACCTTTACATTGGTAGAAATAGTCCATAATGCATTGCAGTTTTAGCCAATACAGAATGCTAAAGACTACTTTTCATTATTAGTTTTTGGAACTTTTCAAGCTAAAACTTCAGAATTGTTTAGATATCTTGACTTGATATAAAGTGACTCCTTGACTCTGACAGATCTGCAGGACTTGAGAAAGTATTAGTGAACTATGAAGACGTAAATTATTGAGATTTTTAAGACCAAAACCAGTCAATTTTGTCCATGACCTCAAACTGCCGTGCATTATGAAACACCATCAAGTACTTACAATGCACAATCCCTTATGTAAAGTACTACATTAGGAAAATATGATGAGTGAACATTTTGAACAAAGCCATAAAGTCAACCAAATTCAAGATGGCTGCAAATGCAAATTAACCGTAACAACCACATAAATAGCTAAACCTCAGTCCATTTTACAGATACTGAGCTAAGATTTCTAAACCAAAACGGCCTTCGTTTTATTGTTTCTCCACATTAGTTGGTCTTAGTTTAAAATATAACTTGATAAGTTGAGGGTGATGTCTGAAGGACCGCTAATTCAATAAAAGTTGAATTTCAAGTCAGCAGACTTTCAGGACACAAATAGAAAGCAGAGCTCTGGGGTCACAAGTTGAGCCGTCATGCTAATTTTCACAAAAGTCAGCAACTGCACCAAACGGTCCACCTCGTCTCAACCCAAACCCCAGTCCACCTGATTCATGGACATCCAATCAGGGGCCAAGTATCAAAACCAAACTGCAGCTAATTAAGCTGTCGGATGAAATGCTCCTCCACTTGTTTCCAGCTGTATTGTGCAGCCGCATCATGTTATTCATTCCCATTGAATTTGGTTTGCATCAAAGTTAAACCCTTAAAAGAAACTCGAGGATTAGAAGTTAATTTAAAGGGAGATTCCTGCCAGCTCGCAGAAGAATCACCTACGGATTCCATCAGAGGGGAAACCTGAATGATTTAAACGAACCCAGGTTGCATGCTTTAGGTAATGCATCCAACGGGATTATGTGGAGCTCTTCAGACGGATTTGTGGGAGTTTGTGTGTCTGTGTGAAAGAATACCGAGCTCTCAGCAGCCAGATGTCTGCAGAGCGATCCCACTGCACAATTACCTCCGGACATCTGGGACCCATAAACACAGCTCCAGATCTCGCTTTTCTTTAGTCTCTTGTTGTCTCTTCATCATTGTCCTCTCTCTCTTACGGCGGTTTCCTCCACCTCCTCTCTTTGTACACATAAACCTTTGTTTCATCTCATACAAACACACTTTTTTTTGCTTTGTTCCCTTCTTTTTTCTTGCCTCCTGCATGCATACATTAATTTAGAAATTTCTTCCCATGCAACTGCCCCCTTTTCAAGTCTTCCACCCCTTCGTCTGTACACAATTGTGCTATTTATTCCTCTCCCAGCTGGTGGCTACCTCAGGTTTGTCCCTCCCCCACCCCCCTACTTGTCACCTCTTTACTTTGCTGCTTTCCCCTGTCACTCCGGTGGACTTTTTTTTGTCAAAACATCACCTCCCTCTCCGAGCGCCAGCAGCAGCAGAACCTTATTTGCTATTCAAATAAGTTCTCGTAAGATTTTCACCTGGTATGTTTTGCAAAGTCGCCGAAGAGATCATCATGCAAATCGTTGTCTTGCCCTGAACCGTGTTGCTGAAAATAATCATAAACGCGTGCAAAGGAGGGCGAGGCGTGTCGGACTTACTACCCAGCATGAGATCGCTCATTTCGTCGTGGGTTTAATACCACGCTTTCAGCCCAGGCGAAAGGATAAAAGGAGGGAACGTAGAGTGTGCTAATTTATAAATAATTTGCAAGTGACAATCATCTGTGAAATGGGAGTTTGGGACCGTTTGTAATGAGTGAATGAGCTCACAAATCACCTTCGTGAAAAAGACAGGAGGGCTGCCGTCAGGATTTTACCTAAAGCTAATCCTGACTTTAAATGTTAAGATCAAGGCCACTCTGAAGAAGATAAATAATGGTATTACTTGATCTATTCAGCTTCCTACATATAATTTCTGTAGGTTCTTCTGATGTGTTTATTGAACTGATATCAGAAAACTTGGTCTTGCAGGGGTTTTCCGTCGTCTTCTTTTCCTTTCACAATTTCCCATCAGGGGTCTCCACAGCGAATCATCTGTCTCCATCTAACCCTGTCCTCTACATCCTCTACTCTCCCACCAATTAGCTTCATGTCCTCTTTCACTGCATCCATCCTCTTTGATCTTCCTCTAGGTCTCCTGCCTGTCAGTTCCGACCTAAGCATCCATCTACTACTGACAAATTCACCATCACTCCCTGGCCCCTCTGATTTGATCTCCAAAACATCTACAGACTGCACCTCGGATGCGCCCCCTACCTCTGGACTTCAAGATGCATCGTGGAACAAGTCGTGCATTTCAAACGGTCATTCAGTCATGCAGCAAGTTTATCTAATGTTCAAACTTCTGGAGATCATGTGCTCACGCAGAGACATTTAGAACCCTTGCAAAGGTTTTAGACATCTTTGAAACTCCTTCGTAGACTTTTTTCATATTTTGTTGCCAACAGTCAAAGCCCAGTGAGATGCAAGTGGCTGCATGGTGGCAAAGTTGCCTCGCGGCAAGAAAGTCGCAGATTTTTTTCCCCTGGCTGTAGTTTTTCTGCATGGAGTTTGCATGCTCTCGTCATGCATGCATGGATTTGTAAATGTTGTTCCAAGTCATGTTGGGAAAAAAGCATCTGCTAAGCAAATAAACAAAGCTGCTGGATTGTTTAAACAGGAACTAAAAGCAGAAGTAAATGCTAAATTTGCGTGAAAGTTGCAAAACAAACAAAAACTTTTTTTTTAATCGAAACTCAAACTGGGATGTTTCTGTGTATGTTTACCAGCAAACTTGTCCAACATTAAGAGTTCATAAGATGTATAAAAATTATTTTGATAAATAAAAAAATTCCAGTTTTGATTAGTCTATACATTTAATGTTTCTCAATGCTGTTTTTATTGCTGATATGACTAAAATAGGAAATTATTTCAGAATATATTTTAGTGAATTATGTTTTTGGAAAATTTCACATAATTCCTTAAAACCTGCTTGTATTTTACATTTTGAAAGGAGGTAAATGTTTGCTGTATTCTGCTACTATGCCACTAGATGTCTCAGAGTACTTCTTACAAAATTATCCATAGTGTAACCAAAGATAATGATTAATAAAAAAAATAATGCTCCCACATTAAAGAATGGACTCCCATTTCCGCCACTTTAAAAAGTAGATTATTATCTCACAATTATAATTTTGACATAGTTTCTCATAATTAGACTTCTATCTTCTAATTATGAAATGCTTAGTCATAATTATGAAATTCAATCTCATAATAATGAGATTGCAAATTTTTTTTTTCCAGTTTATGGTCAATCTGACACCTAATTCAAGCCGGTTATGGTGCGGCTGTGTTCCGGTTTATGTATGGACTGCGGTTTGTATGCTGAACGTCTCTGGAAATTTGCTCCAGCGAGAGAAAACCTGTAATTAATCTCTCCACATACATGGTCAAAAATAACCCAGAGGACCCACTATCGCTCTACTGGTGGCCACCGTGTCCGAGAAAATGATGTCATAGAGCTTAGCAATGAATGCTTAGCAATAGCTTGTAAAACTTTGACTGTAATGATTTGAAATTTCCCAAAAGAGATATACTTGTGTAAATGTATATTTGTAAAAATAACATGAACTATCATCCACTGTGAACTGATATCCCTCTCATTAATAATAAAAGAAAATGCTGGGGGAGGAAATGCAACATGGGTTTTATTTTGAAATACACAAGATGCACCTTGCTGGCTCGCCACTCACTTCCTGTGTGGCACATGTATTTTTTTAAACTTAATGAAAATTTGCATGTGGTTTTAGAAAAAAACAGACTTGATGTGGAAAGTTAACAGAGCTCCGCAGCTGCACCACAGCCGGTGTGAACGCTCTGATTGGACTCAGCATTTTTTGTCTTTGCAGAATCCGTAGAGTCTGCACCACTTTCATTCCGTACCTGGTGTGGTTTAGGTGTAAGTCATAATTATGACATATTAGGTCATCTCATAGTTATGAGATGAAGTCATAAAAATAAGATAAAAATTGCCTCATTTTTTTAAGTGGCAGATATGGCCTTCCATACAACTAGCACAATTAATAAAAATATAAATATATATTTCTGTAATGCTAAATTTACGTTTTTTTTTACATTTTTATTCCCATCAAAACAGTCAATGCCTAACATTTATTCAATAAAATCTCAAACTAAGTTTTTGTTGAGTTCTAGAAATAAATTAATGTGACAAATGAGTAAAAAAAATTGTTAAAAGCTGTTTAAAAGAAATGTTGTTACAGAAATATACGGCCAAAGTGACGATATCGTATATCCCGTTTTATCATCTTTTTTTTTAGAATTTTCAATATACTTGAGTTTAGTAATAAAATTATTCAAAATTCTGAAGTTTTCATTACTGGAACTACATTAACGGCATTGCAACATTTGTCCCTAATCTGACAGCAAAACACACAACACTTCTTAAAAGCAACAACAATAAAATAAAAACTCCATTAATTTGAAAATCCCATCAGGGACTTAACTTTTAAAAGTACTTCCAAAACTGCTGACATAACTAATATCAGCAACTTTTTTCCCCTTCTACTCAGTAACTGCTGTTGGCAAAAACAGGTGCAAAAATAACATCACGTCCAAGACGAGAAGCAATCCACGTAAATGTCGTCCAAACACAACCCAATCTCAGCCCGAGGAGCTGTTTATCAGCAAAGCCTTTTCAAATGCAGATCAGAACTTCCTTCAAGTTTGAATTATTTTGCTGTCATGGAGCAAACAATGTAATAAGATGAAAACAAGCGTGGTCGTGGCCGTGCACGATCCAAATGGGCTTTATTTGTAACGCCCGAGTAAGAGCCAGGCTCTAAGCGAGCATGTCCTGTTTGTACCCCGGCTCAGGGAGGGATAAATTATTTCTCCCTCGCAGGAGTTTACAGCGTCTTGTGATGATTATTGGAGCCAGAGGAGTAAACGGGACCCGAGAAAGTTTACCATCCCCCGGATAGCTCAGGTAGCCTGTCACGGCTATCTAAATATGTCCGCGGAGGAAAAAGTCAGTGTGAGGACACTGTTTTTGTCCAGAGGATAAACAGTGGTGCACAGGAGGTTGATTTAAGGGCGGATGATGGTGGGTGGCTGCTCGCAGCGAGAGCAGCAGTTCTTCCCCTTCAGTCAGAAGAGGTAGAATTAGACTCAAAGTCTCAAGTGGGCTTGTTGTTTACTCTTCGTAAATGCAAACGGCTTCTATTTTTGAAGTCGGTTACATTATTTAAAAGAACCCAAGTTCAATCTGATTTTACTGGATTGTCTACTAGTTTTACCGTCAAGCGTTGCATATTTTAGGGTTTGCATATGCATCCTTTGCACAGTGACTTATTGTGAAGGCCGTCCGAAACCCCCAGCAGGTGACGAATGTGTTTCGAACCCATGCAACGTCAAGGATTTTGTCACAAGTCAATGTGTCGCTTCATTTTTCAGCGAAACGCAAAAGGCCACATTGTGTCCAAATGAACACACGCTCGATATTATTGACCTCGTCTCTCCCCGATGGCGTTCTAAATATGGAACAAGGATTTTCATTTATTCTCAGTTGCCGCCGAGAGTCCTTGAACTACTTGTCCTCGTCATCGGCGGTTTCAGGTGAGATTGTTGACCTTGTAAAACAACTTGAGCAAGGTACTCTGTTCATGCAGATTGCCTCGGCGGGCCTTCTTATCACAACGCTACAAGGACGCTAATCCAGGATCACTGGTGAGGGTACAAAGATAAACTCCATGTGAACCAGGTGAGCCACAGAGAATAGGATCGCTCTCTAGTGTCAGCTAGAGTCATCAAAAGAAGCTTTTATACTCCTCCTTTGTTCTCGTATTTGGCAGTTTGCTTAAATACTGCATAAACCTAATGTGATTTTTACATTTGAGATGACTTTTGCTGTCAACTGCCGCTACTGTATATAAAGCCGTCTATATTTCTCAAGATGGCACAGAGATCCTTTAACAACTGCAGGCCTCTATTGTGCAGCTTGTACCTGACTGTGGTGGGCAGTGTCCAGTTCTTTGGTGGGAGGTCCCACTGCAGTAAGAACAGGATTAATAAGCTGATCAGGAAGGCTGGCTCCACATGTGGAGCACAACCAGTTAAGCAGATAGCAGAGGAGAGAATACTAATTCTCAGTAACACCACCCACCTACTGGGATTTCTACAGGGAAGCACCTTTAGCCATAAGTACGTTTCCAGGCTGGCATGGGAACGCATTGGGGTCCCAGTGGAGAAGCTGGTGGAGGAGAGGACAGTCTGGGATGCTGACCCCGCAACCCAGACCAGCGGAGGAAGGCGAGGTGAGCACCTTGAGCCCCCCCCCCCCCC
>SSNR01000057.1:601-29384 GCA_006937965.1 Callopanchax toddi | reverse complement strand
AAAAAAAAAAAAAAAAAAAAGTTATTTTTGTAACAGTTTGAACTGTTGTTAATTTCTGTTGTAAATCTGTTCCTGTAACACCATTTCAAGGGACTATCTATCTATCTATCTATCTATCATCTATCTATCTATCTATCTATCTATCTATCTATCTATCTATCTATCTATCTATCTATCTATCTATCTATCTATCTATCTATCTATATAATCTATAAATCTATCTATGAATAAACTGAATTGTTTTAGAGCTAATCAGACTAGTTAGTGACAATAACATTTAATTAGCTGGTTCAGGTCCCTGAACCAAGTAAGTGAGTGCACGTAACCTGACATGTCCGTGACACCAACGTTTGACTAGATGTTTTATGTGCGCACTACTAACCAGAGAAGTCTGTGATGTCCAAATTTAACTAGCTAGTTTAAACGACTAAACCTAGTCATGCAGTATGCCTTTATGTAAGCACATTGTATTGTTAGACTATACCTGCAATAACGTAGATGACTTGGGTGCCTAAATCTAACCAGACTTGTTTGTGACGCATACATTGAACTAGTTAGTAGGTACCTGGACTACGGTAATTTGTGATGCAAAACTTTAAACAAATTAAGATGCCGAAAAATGAACAAACTAGTATGTGAAACCTCAAATTAACCAGGAGGTTTAAACCTCGTTGAGGCAGAAGTAGTACGGGAGACAGTAAGACTCAAACAAAACTATTGAGCAGATCATTTTCTCAAGAATTTAGACATTACAGCTGCCGAAATATACGATAGTAAAAGAATGTACTTGTACATTTATTGAATACATTTAAGGACCTTGTAAGAACTGGAACATTTTATCAGTGGGGTGTACAGCTTGACCCTATGTGTGAAAAAAATCTGTTACCTAGTGGAAATGGGTCACTAAATTTGATTTCATGACCACAAACCTAATCGTGCGACTTCATGATACATATATTTAAATCGTCACTTTAAATTATAGGATGATATTCCTATCACATGCATCTCCAGAATGCAGAAGAAATAGAAGGAAAATACCCACTTCTACCCTGACCTATACCTCCTTTATGTACAGTAAATCACTTCCAGTTAAACCTTTTTAACAGAATTATCCTGATAGACAAACTGTATTAACAGCACCACCTCCATAGCAGAAGTAATACACGGAGACAGAGTGACGCAGTGATGAATAACACCCACATATGATGCTCCTGTTCATTTTTTTCTTATGAATATTAAGTGTTGCCCCCTCTAAAGTGACACCCTTAGCATTTCATCGAACACAGTTGGTCATGTTGCAGCTTTAGTGAGCAGCCGTAGTGTTGGACAAGCTGACTGGAGTCTGTGGGGGCTGCATATTCAAGGATGACCACGGGGACACGGCCCAGGTGTCTCATTGCTGAAACGGGAGAGTGAGGCTGTCAAGGTGTGACATATGAGCTAATGACCTTTGGCCTTGGCGGCTCACTCGAGCGGGGGGGGGTGTGGAAAGGTAAAATTGCCTCGGCGAACGGCGCCGAATGCTGCTCAAAGGGAATGAGGAGCGTTTGAAACTTGGTGTCTTTTAGACTCAGAGCGGTTTGGCCACACTCCACTTCCCTGCATCTCGCCACGGCGAGTCTAAATGCGTGCCTCTTTTCTTCATGGGATCTTGCAAGGCAGTCAAGATTTGTGGCATTAAGAAGACAATTGTTTGCGAAATTCTCTGCTATAATCCTATGACCCACTTTCGGGTCTATTGCAGAGAAACCTCCATGAATTCCATTGGATGGCTTTATCACAGTCCACTCAGGAATACATTTCCATCATTTAATGTAAATACTGGGAACTGCAGGCTTTTCTTCTAGAAGACGATTCCTATACGACCACTTTTGCCGGGCGATGGTGGGCGAGCAAAGCGAGAAGCTGGCTTGACCTTGTTTAGTTGAAAACATTTTTAAAAGCTGACATCATTTGGATGCCAGGGATTGTTGGTTGATTGAGTTCATTTCGAGTGTCTTAATGAATAATAAAGTGGTGATATTGTTGATGGTGTATGAGATGATGGATTGGATTACAAGTGGCTGCTGTCTGCGGCGATGTGGCCCGGGGACCTTTGGGTTGTGACAGATCTGAGTGTTTTGCCTCTGATCGTGTTCACACAGAATATGGGTTCAGTTTCCACATAACTGCTGTATTAAATTGCAAAATGATGCAAGAATGGAGACTGAGAAGCTTTACCCCAGTTTGTTGTCCTTTTTTTAAACCATGCTCTGGTTTTAAAGTGATTCATAGTGAGCTGGAAAGATGAGGTTGTTTAGCTTTGCTTGTTGAGTTTATACTTGACCAAATGAGTTTACTTCCTCTTTAAGAGCAGACAATTTATATTGCAAAGAAAAGGAAGATGAAATGTTGCAAATTTCTGTAAGTGCAAAGTTTTAAAATAAGAATCAAGCATAAAAAAGACAACTATTACATAAAAAACTAGCTACGGTTTAATTTTACAATGAGTGTTATATTAAATTGCAACAAGCTTTGTAATACTACATATTTTAGTATTTGTTTAATGCTTGTTTTAGTTTTAACCCTGACGCCGTCTTAGGGGTCAAATTGAGCCCAAAAATAAGAGCAGTGCGATGGTTAAAAGTTAAAAAACACAAAAATTCAAAAAAAGGTAAATAAATAAAATGTTATAAAGTACAAATGTTTTGAACAGAAAACTAAGTAATTGAATTAAAAAAATTGTATCTATAAAAGAAAAACTGAAATTTAGGTTAAAACATGGAAACACTTGTGAAAAAAAAATCAATGTAAATTAAAAAGGAAAAAACTAAATTTCAAAGTAAAAGTACAAATGTTTTAAAAAGTTAACTCGATACATAGAAAAAGAAAAACATATGCAAAATTTAAAAATTTAACTTTTTAAATGGTTGCAGTTTAAATTACAAGCAAATACAATCAAGATAACATGAAAAATAAATTAAGGAAAATCTTGCTGGTTACATCTAAGCAATAGAAAAGCTAGATAACTGTTAACTAACAAACAACTAGCAATTATTCAAAACTGCTTTTAAATAACTCTTTTATGTTCTCTTGTTGTTTAATGATTTTGATTTGTAATAGGGATGTAACGATGCTTCGAAAATCGATTTAAAACCGGTGAAAACTAGTTTAAATATGAGTCGATGTAGAAAAAAGAAACATCGATTCCAACGGCGTGACGTAACACCTCCATGGAAAGCCCTGAAAAGGGGAGTAAATGCTAAAAGAACCACAGACACGTTACTTTCTCTGCTCAGACGTGTATTAAATGACTTAATTCAACTTAAATACATACAGAGTGATCATAAAGAAACATAAAATACAAGTCCGATTGTCTTTTCAACTAGTTAGCATCATCGGCTATCAGCTAGCGGCTACCTGTGGCTAAACTTCTTTCAACAACAAGAATAAAGCTGAAACAAAACCAGATCAACAACTGAATGCATTCATGAACGTTCTGTTAAAGTTACATGGTGTTCTTATGGATAACTCATACCTGAAAAGGAGAGTTTATAAAATGTATAATATAAATAACAACGGAGTTTCTTCCTCTGCTGCTTAAATGTGCTTTCTAGCTCTGTAGCGCTAGACGTCCCCTGCTGGTCACATGTCGTTACTACAGCTACTAAATCAAAATCGACATCTGTTTACCTAAACTACATCTAGTATTTGGATAAAAACTACTGACAAACATTAATGTAAACAGTAATGAACACATTCCCCTTAATATCTATTAAACTATACATACTGACAAATACATTTTAAGTTTAAACAATAGTGAGGACATTTCAACCATCACACACAGTGGTGACAAAGTTCTGCTAATCATTCAGAACAGAGACAAGCAGCTTCAAGATAGAGGATGCTCCAGTCAATTAGAAGTCAACACTCAGTGTGTTTACATGCAGTCTAGAAAACCGAATTATTGCCTTAAATCGACTCAAGTCGGTTTTTAAAACTGCATGTAAACACGTTAGTCCGGCTGAAGTCGAACTGGATCTAATCGAGCTAAAGCACCCAGATAATGCGGTTGTAGCTCGACTTCCTCCTCCATGTAAACAGCTTAGTCGAGCTAATGCTGTCTGGGAGCTCCACCTCCGGGAGTGACGACACCACGGAAGTGGGAATACAAACAAATCAGTAGCGGTAAAAGACGAGAGCAGCAAAAACAAACAGACAGCTTGCCAGCGCTTGGTACACGAAGACGCCGGATCAAATTTGTGACCGATAGAAGCGTTTAGAACAAGAGTTTTTAAACGCTAAGAAAACAAGCGGCAGAACACCGACAGGAAAGGGCGCATGTCGCCCCCTATCGTAGCGGAGTGGAGCGAACGTCATTTAAGAGTTCGGTTTTCTAACAGACATGTAAACTAGGATAAACGCTCCCAGTTTATTAACATAAGTTCGACCTAGACCGATCTAGCTCGACTTAGATGTGCATGTAAACGCACTGAGTGTGGCAGCATTTTGGCTTTCCCTTGTTTCCAGTAATACAATAGAAAATTACCATTTGAAACAAGGACTAAAGGGCTAATTGTGAAGAAAAAAAATGTATTTGGCCATAAAATAAATTAATTTTGTTATGAAAAATCGAAAATCGTAAGCTTAAAATCGGGAATCGAATCGTGGCTTGAGTGAATCGTTACATCCCTAATTTGTAATGATATTTTCTTTGTTTTACTGATTTTATTTGTTTTTCATCATGTTTGATTCTGTTTTCTGTGAAGCACTTTGTGATTTTTTTCTGTGAAAGGTGCTATATAAATAAACTTTACTTACTACTACTACTTACTATTTGTGTTTTATTTTAGAATATTTACTGTAAATACATTTTTAAATGATGCAAAAATGTAAGATGAAAAGCTTTACATTGGTGCCTTTTACAGTCTAATTTATTTCCCACTGGTTTTAACCAATTTCTATTTAGGTGGAACAATTAGGTCAGTTAAACTTGTTAAATTTACACTTAACTTCCTTCTAATGAGAAGGCAACTTATACAGTTTAAATTAACAGTAAATAAAATGCAGATGAAATGTAACTTTCAAGTTGAAGAAGGAGAATCGATACAGCTACGATAGGAAACAGCTAGCTAAGCAGCTAGCAAACAGATTCTATTTTTATTACATTTTAAAATGGTGCAAGAATGTAGGATGAAAATCACCATATTATAAATCTAACAGTTTGCATATCTCTATCGAAACTTCACTGGTTACCCATTAAACAGAGAATCAATTACAAAATTCTGCTCATCACTTTCGAAGCTCTTCACAGCCTGGCTCCATCCTACGTATCTGATCTCATTCACATCGCCACTCCTGTCCGCACACTTCGATCCTCTTCTGCTCCTCAACTCTCAGTTCCCCCCGCCCGCCTCGTCACCATGGGGGGGGTAGAGCATTCAGCCGCTCTGCTCCCCACCCCTGGAACTCTCTTCCCCCAGACCTACACTAACTCTCTCACTCTATTTAAGCCAAAGCTCAAAACCCACTTCTTCAAACTAGCTTTTACCACTTAGTTTTACATGTCAGTATTTTTTTTTTTTTTTGTATGTGTTTATGTTGTTTACCTTGCAAAGTGTCCTTGGGTGTTTTGAAAGGTGCTTTTTAAATAAAATGTATTATAAGTTATTAGACAACAAAAAGACTTATAAGTTATGTATGTAAGTTGTTGTCTTCTGTCATTTTAAACTAATTTACAGTTAGCTAGCCGCAAAATGAGGAGTTTTAGCTTAGCTTGTTGAGTTTCCATTTGACCAAAAGAGTTTACTTCCTCCTTAAGAGCAGACAGGTTATAATACCGTTCAAATTACTAGCAAAACATTAATTTTATACTTTAGTTTCAACAGTAGAGTCAAACTGTTCACATTCAAGCGATACAGCTAACAAACAGCTAGCTTCCTTGTCATGCTAACCTCCAATGTAAGCTAATTATCATTTTTCATGGGAAGAAACCCAAGTAGTTTAGTTCCAAATCATTTTATCTAAAGAAGACAATTTAAACCCAGAGCCTGTAAAAGAACAATCTTCAGCCCTTTTTTTTTTTTTTTTTTTTGCACCTCACTGGTGCCTTTAAAGTAAACTAAACCACTGAATTTAAATGAAACTTTGAGTCACTAACATTTATCCTTGTTGCTATTTGAACCTATGCAAAGACATGAGTCAAACATAAACACAGCTTAGCTCACAGTTTGGCTAAAAATAGAGAGATTTCATAGAAATGCAATCTTTTAAGCTTTAAGATGTCATTTTCACCCACTCTAAACCTGCTGTGATTATTGTACGCCCTTTTATTTATTTTTTTGCAGTTACTTTCTTTATGGTCAGTTTTTTCTTTGGCTGATCTGATACTCCCATCTCCGCCTTCCAGTCTAGTGCAGGCTGACATGAATAAACACTAATAAACACAGGAAAATGAGGTGATTATTCAGGGATAGCCTGGGTTGCTTTTCAATTGTGTGGAAACCCAGCTGTGTGTCGAGAAGCTGTGTTAACACTATCCAAATGAAGAAAAACCAAAAGGCCATTTTTAATGCTACATTTATTTGGTCATATTCTTTTATTTCATTCTCTGATGCTTTACCTAGCAAACTTAAGACATACATAATGGCCTTGTGAGGAAATTGGTTGTAGCGGAGTTGTTTTGAGAGTTGAGTGTCAGTGAGTAATAACTACAGGAACTTGGCTGCAGCTGAGAAACACATGCTGACAGTGTTGATTAGATTACTCATATTAAGCCATTAAGTGTCGAGATGGGCCGTGTTCTCGGATGAGTGTTGTCTAAATGTTGCACACGTTGTTCAGTGTCTCCAAAGTGACAGGAAAGACCTGGTTGATGCTGGACTACGCTAGGAAGTCGCTAATTTGATCCAAACGATAAAAGAAAAGTGACAGCTACGAGGCTGGCCGCAGTCACGACACCCTGCGATGGCTGGGAGTTACACCCTCCTGGGAACATGCTCATGTCACTACATATATCTTCATTTCTAATTCCTATAATGTCGGATTGACGAGTCACGCCACAAACTCTTAAGTAAAGGAGACATCTTTGCATCCTTGTTTACAGCCTCCTTGTTTTTCCTTCCCTCGGGTGCATTTTTAGGAATCCTTCAAAGTACGCTCCTGACATTGATTTCTAGGTCCATGAGGAAGGAGAAAGGGCAAATTAGACAAGCATAGGATGAGTGAGCTGAACCTAAAGAGTATAGAAGGGGTTTTTCTTCCTAGTCTATGTAGTAGTTGGCTAATTATAGTAACTGGGATGGGTACTTTAAGCAAAAACCGAGTAAATTCTGGTAGCTGAGATATTTGTGTTCTTGGCCGTAGTTTCCACTATTTAATCCCGTAAAAGTAGAATGGCAGAGATCAATGAAAATGTCCAGGTTTGATCATTTTTCACTGGAAATTTGGAACTGCATTGCAAAGTGGGGGAAATACTCGATAACCCTCATTGTCACAATACGAATTTTGATGTTATTGAAAACGATATATATCGCAAACCCTATTGGTAGCAGTATTTCTTTGAAATCAATTAAATTTTGATAGTTTAAATTGATTTTTAACTTTGGTTTTTTATTAGTTTACAAGTTCCTGAACAACACTTCCAAACTATTCCTTGCTTTCACTGTTGAATGTCTCCACAAGTGCAACTTTTAAAGAAAACAAATCTTTTATACAAAGAAACTGTGTGGACTTTTGACATTTCATTGATAAATCATCCATGAAACCACCAACAGATGTAAGAGATTCCCAACAGAGATTAGTCAGCGGAGACTGATTCATGTAAAAACACGAAAAAGATAAAAATGGAGGTTTGAACCAGACAGCGATGATATTTAAATGACATTTTCAAGCAACAGAACTTTTATCCCAAACCACATTTCTGAACAGATTGTGTTTAGTTTCTCTAATTTTGAATTAAAGCAATAAATAGAATGTGTTCGACTGTTTAATGGTTTCAAAAGTTGGGGTCAGGAACCCACTGGGGATTATGTAACACTAAGCTGGGGAACTTTATTTTTATTAACTAAAGAACTATCAAAAATGTGAGCCAAGAATACGGTATGTGTCATAAATTAATATATATCATATATTTCAGTACAACCTTGTTTATTGAGCTTAAATGTAATGTGTGTGTAGGTCAACCAGTGACATTTGTTGAAGGTATTTTCTGTTTAAATTGAAAAGTGAAATGTTTTTTTTAAAGTACAGTTAAAAAGAGAAACTTTTGGGACTTCGTGGAGATGCTTTTGCCAAATGGCCCACCTATTTTGGGTTATCTACAGATTCTAGAGCAGGGGTGTCCAAACTTTTTAAGACAAGGGCCAAAATCGCCAAATAAAAAATTTTAGGGGCCACAAAAAAAAAAGAAAAGAAAAAAAAATGCCTCAAATGTTTTGTTGTGAATTTTGTTTATTTGTGCTGAGGGCAACATTTTAATGAACAGAGCTAAATATTTGTTTTCTTGTAGAAAAGGATCCTTAAATCTAACATGGGTCATGAAAGTTTTCCTTTAAAAAAACAGCATCAAAATTCTTGGATTTGATTGGTCGAAATTGTTTTCTAGTTTCTTGGTCTTGAGAATAAATTTGAATTCATATTTAGTCTAATTTCATGTGCTTTGTAGTAAAAGTCGATGAAGGGTTGAGGTTTTGTTTATCAGAAAATTAAATTAACAGAAAAAACTTGAAAAATATTTTTAGTTCAACTGTATTTTTTGTTACTCTGCCTCACCTTAGTAAAAATCTCAACGTAAAAATTGGTGGACTGAATTCTACAGTTCTTGAAATTCATGCGAGGGCCACACAAAATCACTCCGAGGGCTGCAAGTGGTCCCCAGGCCACACATTGGACATGCCTGTTCTAGAGACTAGGTCAAAAGACTGCTACTTCAGTGTTTTTGTGACTAATATTTTTATTGTCATTCTCAAAGCCTTTGTTGCCTCTAACTTAACCTCAGAGGGGTATGTATCCATGTTGACCCTTCTCTTTACTAGTGATCAGTCCAGGTTGTACCATTGTGCCCATTACCTGTTGGAACAGACGCCATTCCATCTCGACAAACTTGATTAAACAGCTAAGGAAGCTGAATTATTGAAGAAATACCACTTGTCCCCATTTTTTACAAGTCAGTACCTTTTCTAAAAAAACTCCAACACCCGAATTCCATTCCCTTTATCACCAAGAAGTACACGCAGGTAAACGTATACCATGTGGGAGGTTGTTAAACGCTCTTTTCGGTGATACCACTGAACTTCCTTGATGTCGGCGTGCTGCGACCATCCGTCACCTCGCGGGGGAAAAGTGAAAGCAGATACGGCCTGTAAGAGGCTGACTGAAGGCAGACTCAAACAGCCCATATGGTCTAATAAAGAGCACGGGCCCACACTGTAAACATCTCCAGTTTTAGAGGCGCTTAAGAGTCGACACTAACCAGATGGAGGCCCGGACGCCGCAGATCTTCCCCGTGTAGAACAGACATCATCACAAGTGGGTCAAAGTGGTGAATCAGCCACGGGATTCCACTTCTGTGTTGCTGTTTCTTTAACCGCAGTAAAAACAGACAGGGATCATGTGATGTTTGTGTCACATCTTCACTCCAGATAGGGATGGAAACAAGTCATGACCAGAAACGTTTCCAACCTGTCCGAAGTCTTAATTCCTTGCTTTGGATTATTCTTCATCTCTGTAATATTAATTATGCACTGCATTAAGAATGCAGATCAGAATACAGAGTCAAACAATGCACAGTGGTATAAGTCGTATTTGGTATCACCAGATATTTTGCGGATTACTCAAAAGGCACAAAGCTCCTCTGGTTTGGTATTTCCTGTGAAGACTGTGCTCTCCATTCATCACCCAATCACTTTGATTCCAGACATCCTCTGTAGTCTCAATGACCTCACTGGAGAGACCCCCCCCCACACACACACACACAAAATCACTCCAGATCAAAGAACTTGATGTTTGATCCTTTGATAATAATGCAAAGCCCCCACGACTTCAAATCAGACCCAGACTTTTGTTCGTGGCCCCGGAGAATCGCCACCCTAAAAATGAAAACTAAATAACAGAAAGGAACAACAAGGCGGGTGAGCACTTAGTGGAGTAACGATGGCGGTTTGAATTCTGAGTCTCTCGGTTTGTGTGACCTAGATAGAGAGTGACACGAGCAGGCTGTGGTGACTGGAATTGCTTCCATTTGCTCCACACTGGAGCGCCGCTCATACATTCCCGGCTTAGAGATAGGGCCACTCCGTCAAGCACAATATGCAAATTCCTGCATATTTTTATTAAGAAAAACATCTGACATCTCGCATCAGATTGAAAGATGTGCCTTGGCAGTATAGGGAGGGAAAAAAGTTTAGGGAGCTGGTGAGAAAGTGGGAGATACATTTCTGGTGGATTTATCTGATGAACCTCGTCTTGTGCCTACATTAACAGAAACGATGTGTTTGCAGTGCAAAGATGCTCCGACAAGGACGCTTTCGTCAAACTCTTTCAAGTGCCAGTCCTCGGCTTACATATTCATGAAAAGTGAGTGATATTTGAGGCTAAAGGACCTTCATTAGCATGAAGACATAGTGAGATGACAAATTGGCATATGTGAATGAATGCAAAATCACAGACTTTCGGAGTCCACGAAAAGGGGACGATCCAAGGGCGTTCAATGGTCCCAGGTGCTGACTTGTCTGAGAAATCCACTTAGCGTTGCACTTTTTGCATAATTCCTACTATTACGGACCCAAACGACCTCCACCATGAATATCAATATCTCAGAAGTCTGTTTGTGTCAATCCAGTTCGGTTGGATGTAGCGTCACCGTCTTTCGGAGAAATATAGATGCAAAGAGTTGCTGGCTTAGGCATTTTTTTAAATTGTAATAAATGTGTTTAGTTGAAATACTGGTTCTAGTTTTGGCAACTTTAAGATCCTAATCAATTAATCACTGCAATTTTTATTTTAGGGTAGAATAATCATGGGTTTTTTTACTATCCAATACACATATTGGTAATTTTTACATTTACAAAAAGGGTTTTATTTTTACTTAAATCACAGCTGCATTTCTAAGAGTGTCTTTAAAGTAGTTTCCATTTACTCGTGTTTTTTTGTAGGTTGAGTCATCACTGCTGCCAGAGCACCTTATCAAAAGCAAATCAAAGCTGACTTGTGTAAATATGTATAAAATATATCAGTTTAAAAACAAAAAGAGAATGCAGCAACTATTTGTTTTATTGCACACTGAATTTGACTAAAAATTTAGACAAAAGAAGAATAAAAAGACACTACTTACAATTAACTTCATGTTTGTTACCCTGGGATTTCAAATACATAGAAACTAGGGGTGTATTGGCAAGAATCTGCCGATACGATATCGCGATACAGGACAGACAATACGATATATTGTGATAAAATGTGATACTGTGAGTAAAACCATATAGTATGATTTTTACAACGTAATTTACGAGTAGAAAAACTGTCACATCATTCTAAAAACTTCAACTTTTTTCATACATAACACATCTAGTCTTACTAGATCTAGTTGATCCACTGGAACGAAGGAGGTAAAAACAGCCACAACTAGCGTTCATACTTTTAATTTTACTACAAAAATTTCTGTCATCATTAATGGCGCCATTACATTTTTTTAAATAAAATTAAAAAATGATAATTTTCTTTAAATTTCGCGATATGGATAGCACAATATCAATATCATATCACGACAGAAAATATCGCGATATATTGCAGTATTGATATTTTCTTATACCCTTAATAGAAACGCTTTAGTTGTCTAGTTTAGGTTTTTGCGTGTATGATTTAAAAGATGAATTCCAAACGTACTTATCTTATGTTCCATATATGAGTGTTTTTGCATTTTTGGAGGGACTCCTTCAACTTATGGCCAACATTTAACTAATTCAGTTTTTTTTTTTTTACTTGAGATAAAGGTATAAGCAACAGTCTTGACCCTTTCCTGAGTTCTTTATAGTTTGTTTTTAAAAGACAAATGTTCTTATAACATCTTGGCAACATGTCCTCAGGTTTCCTGATAGCCTTTTAAAGCTTTCTTTGGAAAAACTCCTTGACTATTTTCAGAGGAACGTCTTGTTGATGCAGCCACTTAACTGACCTATGAATCATTAAGGCAAAAAATAAAACTCCTTTACTCGACAGATGAACAAGAGTTACGTGATAAATAGCAACTTTACAAAGAAAGTACTTTAAAACTGGTCAAATGAGGACATTTTTGTTCCGTTTCTCAGACTGCTTCAACTAAGAAATATCAAGAATAGAGTTTGAAAAGCAAAAGAAAAATTTACGAGCCTATAAGGGGGCTTACAAAGAGTCAAAACACTGTGATCTAAAAGAGTTTGACTGTTTTTTTTGGCAGCATTTGGAAAATACTACTTCAGCATCTATTGGTAACACATATCTATTCACCTAAACGTATGTTTTTTCCAATAATTTAGGGAATTTGTTGGTGTCCATTTTAAAAACAAAGAAATGTTTTTCTTTTTTAGATAAAGTACTTTTTCTAAACAAGTAAGCAAATGTCTGTTTGGTTGGTTTCTTCTTTATTGAACCAATGCTTTCTGCTTATGAGTCTTTTACCATTAAAGTTCCTAATGAGTCACTTTTACTACTAGGTATATTATGCAAAGATTTGTAAAAATCTGTAAAGTGTGAACATCTACAGGATATTCTGGCACTATTATGCGGACGCTACCAACACATTTGTCTATACTTCCATAACTATCCTTACAAGTTAGACCTTGTAGCAAATGAGTTTTAAACAATGTAAGCTTTATTGCCAATAACTATTGTATCAAAGAAGTAATTGGCCAAACACAAATGTCCCAATTTGTTGTGCTAAGTTTATAGCCCAGCAACTCACTTCCTTGTTAAGTAAGAATACCTAACATAACACAGTACAACTCACCTAACTGGATATTACAGCGTTTGTTGGCACTGCAATATGTCTAACTTAGAAATATGATACATTTGTTTTGTTTTTTTATACTTTATATGGATAATTGGCGAAATTATTCAACTGCAATGTATTGATTTAGTGTCTAGGTACTCTATTACTCAGTTGTCAATATTTCATAAAATCCACTGTAAATCAGTGAGGTACCTCTACCCCCCCAGCCATGGACCTATTGGGTGTGCCCCCCTGGGACAGCCAAGTCCTTCTTTGATTTCCATGTGACCCTTTGAGGTCACATAGAGGTGAGTAATTAAGTACTCTTGATATAGTGATTGTTGGCCTATAAGAATGATGTTTTATTTTGTTCTTGTTAAGGATAATTGAAAATTAATATACCAGAGTACTCAAAATTAGACATTCAAATGTTATTTGTGCTAGTAAATCTTCCAGTTTGAACTTAGAAAATATTTGTGGGTTTTTGCCAGTTCAGCTTTCTGAAAAGTCTTTATTTTGAAGGGCTAGAAAGCTTCCCAAATGTTTTAGTTTTCAGGGATTGGTCCACCAAAGCCTTGGTCTGCTACCTGATCGACATTAAACCTGACACATGATGATCCTCCTGCAGATGATGGGTCCACAGTTGGACCAGCCCATGTAATTGGTTCAGGACTGGGCCCAGCCAGGCCCCGTGGGCCAAAGCTGCAGTGATGCCGAACCAGTCTTTTGTGGTGAAGAGGAAGCTAATGCAGAAAACAAATATCTCAATTTGCTGGTCGAACTACATTCCAACCCTCACCCATGGTTATGAGCTTAGCGTAATGACTGCAGAAGAAAATCATTTCCGCCACCTGTATACATGATCTAATTCTTTCAAAGTGCCCAGGCTCAGCTTCGGAGATAAGGGAGGGACTCGGACTGGAACTGCTGATCCTTCACATCAAAAGAAGTCAGTAGAGTGGTTCATCTGGACAGAATGCCTCTACAATAGGAGGTGTTTTGAGCATGACCTGCTAGCAGGAGACTACCATCTTGACCCAGGACATGTTGGAGGGATTACTGTAAATATGGGCAGCAGTAGATTAGTAGAGTGTTTGCCTTGCAACCGGTTACGAGTTCAAACCCCGCTTCCAGCTGAGTCACGATGGGACACTACACCTACATTGCCTGGTGGTGTTGGTGGTCAGAGAGTCTGGCAACGCCTGCATCTGGTCGTCTTTCTTCTATGGCTACAATGTAGCTCACTGCCATCAGCATGTGAATGAATGACTAATGTAAAGTCCATGTAGTCCATGACTTAGAAAACTGCAATATCGTTAAGCTGGCCCAGGAACGCCTTGGGACCCCAATGGTGGAGTTGGCTGGGAGGAAGAAAGTTTGGCAAGGTACGAAGAACATACTTTATATACAGTAGGGCTAAAAAGTAAGGGAATATTGCCTTGATTTATTGTATGGTGATGTAGCATCCAACATTATAGTGTGTGTGTGAAGTAAGCGCAGACACAGGTGTTTGAGTAGGAGCAACTCTAGGGAATGGAATACAGCCTAAATGTTCGTATCTTATGTAAAATGATGTCAACGTGGGGCTTCTCGTGTCAAACCGCGTTAGTCTCTTTAATGCAACGCAGGACACCACTGGTACTCAGCCAGGACAAGTGCCCTTCAAAGAAAATGTCCCCGATTTCAACATGCAGAGGCATCGGGCTCGGCTGCTACAGCGTCTGACCTCTCAGACGGACTGCTCCCCGCCACACGTTACAGTTCTATAATGAGGACTAAAAACGGAACACTGGCTTGAGTTTTAAAGGTTATAGTCGATATGCTTAGCTTAAAGCATATTCACGACGTCCCTTTCTTTCTTGATCCCAGTCGAAATCTTTAGAAAAATGCTTCATAGGTGTTTTATTTATTGATTTGCTTCCTGTTGTACGGAGAGGACAGTAATCAATGGAACAACCATCCCCACCTGACACTTCGGTCAGACATCCAATTATTTGACGCAAGCATGAAACAAAAACACAGTTATTAGGAAAAGCACAAAGATATCCTCAAAGCCGGAGGAAGTCGTTTTATGATTCTCCGATGACTTGAACGCCTGGACCGGAATATCAAACTCACATGACAAGCTGCTGGTTCTGTTTACCGTGGAGGAAAGGGTTTCATAATCCAACCAGATGTTATTCCTCTAGTTTCTGTTCAGTGTGATGACTTCACACCGGGCTAGTCTAGGCAGTTCGGCGTGTGTTGCTGTTCTCAATAAAAGCAACAATGACAAAGTGCTTGGAATAAATCTGAAACCTTTGATTTCTCTTCCCCCCTCGTTCTGGCTTGGTCCTTTGTCTTGACTCAGCACATTTTTAAAAGACCTTGTCGTCTGGTTGAAATTTTGCACAAATAACCAAACAGACACCCGGATGAAGCTGATGTTTCCTGATGCTTAGCTCAGAGCGGGGTTATTATTTAATGTAGGACAGAAACGACTGCTTTGAGTTACGCTGTAGCATCTTTAGACGTTAGAAGTGCAGGAAAATAAAAGGGGGAGCGATTTTGCTGCGACTGGCAAGTTTTTTTCCCCCCTCAACTCAAGTTCTTCTGCCACTCCTTGATCATACAATTCTGCAGCACCGGGAAGATAGAGCTCTCAATAATTCATTCATAAGCACAAAACGTCTGTGTGTGCTCTTCGAGAGGTGGCTTCTGTCTGCAGTCGTCTTTTTATTAGGCATCCACGGAGGGAAGGGTGTAAAAAAAAAAGAAAAAAAACAACGCTGCAGATCAAAATCAAAATGCAAACACTTCCTGTCACTTTACCTTCCTTTGAAGTTGAAAAAAACCCCCACAAAATTCAAAATGAACTGCAAGCTTAGCTGTCTTTCAGAAAATATCACTGCATGTGGCCATGCAGAAGTGGCATTTTCTTTTTTATTTTTTTGCAGGAAGCGAAATGAAAGGTCAAAATTCAGAGTTTTAAACACAGACATATCAAAAGGGAAAGGGCATCCACACGGAATAAACGCTCATGGGAAACGTGTGTTCTACAAAACGTCCTATGACGCCTCCCTCGGCTGCTCCTGAGGGGAACACGCATGCATTTTACGTGATTCATGTACATGAAGAGGATTCAGAGCCGAGCAACATGAGGGAAATGTGACGTGGCAGCACATGGCTGGAGATAAACAGATTAAAGAGACGTCAAATAAAAAAAGGGACGCAAACATAAATACATTTTTATAAGATTTCATCCCTTTTGATGTATGTGTAAAGTTTCAGAACTTTTTGTGCTTGTTTAGACTCCCAAAGCGGCAGTTTATTTGGCATAACATTATTAAATAACTTACAGTTTCAACACACTTGAACACAAAATTTAGGTGAGAAAAGAAGGTATTCTAAAAAAAGATCTGATATCTTCTCTAATGTGCCACCATCATGCTTCAGATAGCACCTGTGGCGTCTCAGCATTTGGGGCCAGTGGGGCCGGGCCCCACTAGAAGTGGAGCTCTATGCCCACCTAAAAAAAAAAATCAATAGAAAAGAACAGTTTGTTTTAGAATATTGTATAAAAACTGGGGCTGGGACTTTAAAACGTTAATTACAATGAATTAATTTAGAAAAAAATCACGCGTTAAAAAAATTACATGCAAGGCGGACCACTTGTCAGCGTGATTTCCTGCTGCCCCGACGCACAAATCAGACCTCGACGCAGCCCGTGTCGAGGTCCTCCCTCGGAGGATCCAGCTTACTCCACCTCCACCCGCTTCGGATCTTATCAGTCACCACGCATCACCTGCATCGTGGTAAAACTCGGCCCTCCGCTCCTTTCACTACGAAAACCAAAAGTGATAGACGGTGAAACTGGACGGTCGCTAGCCTTTAGAGTTATTCCTGCTCCGTCCTCGCTGGGCGGGTCCAGTACTGGTCTGGGACCGAGGAGTTGGTTCAAGAGGAGGTGTCGGACCCAGACCCTACCCCTGTCTGAAAAAGAAAAACCAGTACTGAACTGTGCCGAACCCACACTAGTCTGAAAACAGAGACCCGACTTGGATCGTTGAACACTGCAAAAAATGATTCACTCATCCAAGTTGTTTCCACACCGTGGAAATCTTTTATTATTGGTATTTTAAAACAATACCCTTCTGAAACTGCAAATTAATAAATAAAATAATAAAGTGCTGCATTTTAGGGTCTGTCCAGTTTTAGTCAGGGATTTTTTTTTCAACTGTTTTAAACTGAAATGCAATTTAACTGCATTTTTTTCCAGAAATTACAAAAGCTGGAGTTTATAATATTAAAGTTCAGGTCTATTATTTGATTCTGTCCTCCAAGAAAATTATATATATATTTTTAAAAAAGCCTTTTTATGGTAAATTTTTTGTTACGTGTAAATTGCAATTAATTGCAATTAATTTAAAGTCTGTAATTAATTTGATTAATTTTTCAATCAAGTCCCACCACTAATAAAAACTGTTACCAAGAAGATTCAGTCATAAACATGTGTGTAGAATATTGAAGTCTTTGACAGATTATTGAGAAGTTCAGTGGGTTAAATTATCTTGAAATACCAGATTTGGGCCCATCAGCTTCTAAATAATTCGTTAGCATGTGGCTATCAAACATCAGTTTTTAAAAAAAGCATGTGAGTGTGTTTTCACGTTTATTTGTGCACGACAAATTGTACAAAATGGATATTAATTTGATGTAAGACTTATTAATTATATGCCAATGAACAGATCTTTGTACCACCTTGAGTTTTAATGCCAGAAAATGAGTTTACGAAAAGAAAGAAAACCCTAATAACTGAAAAAAATTTATTGGCAATATTTTTGGCAATGTTTTCATATATTTTTGCCTCTAAATAGAACAAGCTCCTCTTCTTTGTGGGCTTCTTCTTTCAGCTTCTTTATGTTATACAAAATAACCCAAAACCATTTAGAAAAAACACAAGTCCTGCATGTTAAATTTAATTTATAACAGATGATCCAGGCTTTTGTAATAAAGCAAGCTGAACTTAAGGTTATTTCTCTATTTAATGAGTTACTTATAAAAGAAAAGCATGAAGTTTTCATGATCATAGTGCTTGTTTTTTTTTTTTTTAAAGCAAGGGAATTGTCAGGATCAAATTGACACATAATTAGAGGGAAAAAATCCAAGCCGCTCGGGTAATTAACGCAGACTTTGAGGTTAGAAATAATAAGATGGGATTAGATGGAACTCATTGTCCTCCGAGGGCTTTCCTATAGTTCAATTAACTCGGCAAATAACCTGAGTAAAATAAAAGCACGCTGCAAAATTAATTTTCCTGCGCGGGACGGAAAGCGCTATGAATTATGCAACAATGACAACAAGAGGAGTCCATAGGCATGCATAGTGTGGGTTCACTATGTGAAAACGTGATCAATAGGGAAAACAGCTGTGTGTTGTAACCGGGTTGGAGATTTTGGCTTCCATCTGCAAAACGTTACCCCTCCTCTCTTTCTTCCTGTCTTTGGCAGAGAAAAACTCCTTTAACCTTCTAGGTCTGGAACTCAAATGAGAAATTTAGTCGCTCGACTCGCTCACCCTGGGAACCGGGCTCATTAAAACATATTGGGCTTCAACTCATACTTTCTGTATCCAGGACATGAATATGCATTATTCATGGGTAGGACATCATCCATCTCATTGTGCTCGCTATCAACTCTACTTTATTAACCCAGAAGCATAAAAAAGCAAATATGCAAAACGTAGTTTCACTTGACCACAGAGAAATTCAAATAGCAGCAGGAAAAAGCCTTAAAGCCAATTTTAACAAATGTCCCAAAGTAAAAAGGATTCTTGTAACCTCATACACAGCAAATTCTAACCTATAGACTTAAAAAATATAAAACGTTTGTTGTTAGCTGAATAGATTAGCTTAAAATCTGACTTTAAACTAAAGCTAGCATGTATATTTGAGCAAAACTAACTGTATACTAAGAACGTAAGTAAAAATGGCCACTAATCAATCAAAAAGAAACACCTGCTTTTTGTTGAACAAACTTAAAATCACAATAAAAGAGCTACATGCTAATTAAACCGTTAGTGGTTAGCACCAAGGCTGCGTAATGTTTCTGTGATGTAGTTACACTTAATAAACTGTCAATAAAATATTAAAAGTATGTAACAAAGTATAATGTCTCATAAATTATGAGTCGTTAAAATTCTTACGTCAGATTGACTCAGAGGCAATAAAAGTAAATTTATTGCTATATTTTACTAATTTTTTTTACAAAATAAAACAAAACATTACTGATAATTGATAAATTATGAGAAACAATCTGACATCATTTTGGCTAAGGGTCCCTGTACCAGATCAGCTCCTGATGGATCCACGCTGTCTTGACAGGTTTGTCTCAGAGTTTACAGGAAGTCCTTTCCACGACTCGGAGGGTGACATGGTGGCCTTGGTGATAGATTTAACTTAGGCTGGATGGAGGCTGGTCTGCGGTAGCTCTCTCTCTCTCTGGTAAAGCTGTTGGCCTTGACATGCAGATTCTGATAAACTGGAGTTGCATTCAAAGATATGGATCTTCTCTGGATCAGATTAGAAGTTCTGGCTGTTACAAAAAGAATCTTAAGGTCGCTAACCTGAACAGGGTCTGGAATCTGGCTTGATTCCAGCTCTAGACTGGAGAATATCCGAAATTTAAGGTTTTTTTATAGAACATAAGATTAACCAATAACCAGCCAGGAAAATTGGGAAGCGTTACCAAGAAACTCTGTTCACTCTCTCTCTCTCTGAAACTCACAATGGAGAATGTATTTCACTGAAACTCATAGTTTAAGCTAAAAAAGGTCATTATTAATATATATTGATATTAATATGAAACATGACTAATAAAACATAATTAAATCATCAATTAGGGTAATTTGATGCATTTAAGATGTAAAATAATGCATTTCAGATATTATCATTGTTATGATATGGAGCCCGTCTCATGACACTGTAGAAAAATAAAAAAATTGTGGCCACGAAATAGTTATACCGTTCCCACGATATAGTAATTTGTTCCCACAAAAAGCTTTTTCGTGCGCACGAAAGAATTACTATTTCGTGCGCACGAAAGAATTAGTATTTCGTGCGCACGAAAGAATTAGTATTTCGTGCGCACGAAAGAATTAGTATTTCGTGCGCACGAAAGAATTAGTATTTCATGCGCACAAAAGAATTACTATTTCGTGCGCACGAAAGAATTAGTATTTCATGCGCACAAAAGAATTACTATTTCGTGCGCACGAAAGAATTAGTATTTCATGCGCACGAAGAAATTACTATTTTGTGCGCACAAAAGAATTACTATTTCGTGCGCACGAAAGAATTAGTATTTCATGCGCACGAATTTTAGTATTTCGTGCGCACAAATTTTAGTATTTTGTGCGCACAAATTTTAGTATTTCGTGTGCACGAATTAGTATTTCGTGCGCACGAATTAATAATTCGTGGGACTCCACGCACAGCAGGGCAGCACTGGTCAGCTGTGGCTGCACGTATTATTATTGCGGGGGATGCAGCTCTTTGTCTGCACCCTGATAGAAGAATTACTGGGGACATTTCAGTGATTTCTGGATATTGGTGGAGATATTGGACTCTGGTTTTATGTTTAAAATATCGTGCGCCCTTTATCAATCAGCTCTACTTTAAAAGTGCCATGATTTGTGTGCAGGGCTGCGCGTCCTGCAGAAACACGAGTTTACCACGCCACGCAACAAAATGTGTGATAGAAAGTTGTGTAACAAGTCATACAGCTCATGACAAAGTGACAAAGATAGGTTAAAATGACAAGAACTGAATTTAAAAAGGCACTCAAACATCAGTGTGTAGATCCTTATCACGGCTGGTGCAGATGGAAATGAGGGTGCACTGCGGGATAATATCAATACTATTCTGTTCACACAAAATAGTAATTTGTGGGAACGAAATATGTTTAACGTTCGCACAAATTATTATTTTGTGGGAACAAATTATTATTTCGTGCGCACGTTATAGTTACTTTGTGGCCACAATTTATTTATTTTTCCACCATGTCATGAGACGGGCTCCGTAGATTTCTGATTAAATACCTTATGAAAAACAATCACTGTTAAACATTAATCATCAAATCTGTATATAAAAATTGCTTTATTAAAGAGAAAAGCCATGAGTTCCTTCATAGGACGTCTGTAGCTCAGAGCAGGCACAAGAACGCACAGGATTGTTCTTCTGATTCTTACATAATGATCCTTATTCCATTTTCTCGTGTTAGCTCTCCACTCACCTCAAATTCTTGACCCTCAATGTAAATTCACAAGGACTGGTAGTTAAACCCCCTCATGTAAACAGGCTTGAACAATAAAAGTGACATTCTGTCCCATGCAACTAGCTTAAAAAGAGATTTAGCATGAAATATCTTTATATGGTTTATGAAATTTAGGAGCAACACCAAACAAAATACATTGTAATACTTCAAACTACATAGAATACTTATAGATGTAAAAAGAACAATGGCTATTTTGATGGTCATTTATAAAGACTGACAATATTACCAAATATAGCACGCCAATTCTGAAAACTCAACTTTTTATTTAAAGCTCAAATCGTAAATACACACTTTGCGTTAAAATTGAAGATAGTCGGGATAACAATTAATAATTATAGCAAACAAATTTCGGAGACAAAATAACTGGATTATTTTGCAGAAAAGGATCAATGTTAAATTCTGACTGGTCTGCAGCATGTAGTTTTAACTAGGGATGCGTCGATACCGATACTGGTATCGGCCCGATATCGGTTAAAGTTACCCAATACCAGTGGCTTCACTGTCTGTGACTTGTGATTTCTGTTGTAGTTTCCTATATTGAACACTAGGGGGAGCTATTGAGCTACAGAGGAACAGTGTGGGTTGAGAGCTGGAGATGGTGCCAAATAGTTCATTTTATTTGGTTAAAATGTGGAAAACTGCAATAATTTCATTGTGAAATCACAGAAAATTGTTATTTTTCGCCTTATACTGTATTTTACTTTTGTGATTTTTTTATTAATATATACATATATATATATATATTTTTTTTTATCTAACTCAGTCATTTGTTGTAAAAAGAGAAAAAAAAACCCTGTATTCCAAATTGTTGCATTTTTTCGTGTGGTAGAAGTATCGGTATCGGTACTCGGTATCGGCGAGTACTCAGATTTAAGTATGGAATCGGTTTTGAAAAAAGTGGTATCGGTACATCCCTAGTTTTCACACAGTATAACAACACTTCAAATCCTCAGACTAAATCTGAACAAACGAATACCGCTAAACACATTTTGAAAAATGAAAGACAATAGTTAAATCAACATAAACCAACAGCAGTAGCGGTAACACAGGATGACGCAGCTTTTGTAAAGTTTAAAGATTAAGTAAGTTGCAGAGCAAATAATTTTTCCTGGAAAATGAGACGTTGGATGCAGCAGCTGGAATGTATGACCTCGGGACAGTGAGAGAGTATTTATAGAGTCCGAGTTTATCAGTACTAACGTGTCAGTCTTGTCAGAACTGGGACACCATCAGAGGCTAGTACATCTTGAACTGGGGTCATTATATGATTATGCATGTAATGCGCTCTACTTAGTGAAAATGCGTCCCTAAATGTTATTTCCCGTCACGGTAACTATTGTTTATATGTATTTAGGACTAATTAACACTTAAATGTAGGTGTTTTTTAAGGATATTTTGTTGTTTCTCGAAACCTGGCTACGTTTTTTTTTTTTTCCGCTGCAAGAAAATCTTAGCGGTATTGCAGCATATGCCACTCCTGTGTTTTACCACGAGTTGTAGAAAGCTTCTGAGTGTGCATCAGAACGAGTCCTCATACATGCAGTGCTAATTATATAAACTCAAGCTGCCTGTTGTCCCTAATTCTGCTTCATCATGCCAACAAGCCCGAAGGGGAGGTAAAGTCTGTTGCAGCAGCCTTTAAGAAACCGCCAGATGGTTTCAGAGAATATCGCACTCCGCTGTGACAATATGCATCAGCTGCAGTGTTTTGAACATTTAGCCGTGTTCAAGCATCATAGTAATTAAGATTTAGTCAAAGCGCTAATTAAATTGCTCATAGATGCCTTCATGCAACCTTTTTTCTTTCTAAGTCTTTAATAGCGGCAGCAGTTGGGAGAACGTTTATATATCCCCCTGCCTTAAAGAGCATAACCTGCACACAAGGAGGCCACCACAAAATAAGCTCCTCTGGCCGCGGCTCATTTGTCACCTCGATGATAATGTGTTATGGCCTTCCTGTGTGGGCTGATCTCAGCTGCAGCACAAGAAGTCCAGCTGCCACCGGTTTTTTTTTGGCAAACAGTTTGAAATGACCGAAAAGCAGAAGGAGGCACTTTGGATAAAGATTTACACAAAGTAAGTTTTGATTACGTTTGTCTATCTAGCACAGTTCCAGTTCATTATGTTCGCCTGCCTACACGCTACGGCAGATTGCCACACATGCTGTTGTGCCTGGGGTTTGAGTACTAGAATTTGTCATTTGATTTGTTGACCGTTTGGTCTGATGAGACGGGCATGAAGTGGCGCTATCAAGCTGCTAACAGGTCTTTTGTGTTATGTGAAACTTTGTGAGTCCAGAGGAAACCGTGTAAAAACTCGAAACAGGACAGAACTCAAGATTTTGTTTTTACATGCAACTTTAAAGCTGATATCTGGAGTTTTGCCCTTTTAGGAATTATGTACGATATTCTGTGATAAGAATACCTCTTTTTTTAAATGACTAAGCCAACTACTCCGTCCCGTGGAACCCCATGCAATTGGAACCGAGGCAGGTCAGCATTAGCTAATAGTGTTAGTGCTGGCAACATTTCTTATGGACAAATAAGTCTTTAAAATAAATATATAGATGAATAAACAGCCTAACGTGATATTGATCATTGTAAAACAATGTGATTGAGCTCTGTTGGCTGGCTAGAGGTTCATGAATGAAGGTGTTGCTAATTCAGCAGAAGTATGGGGGGACGGTTTAAGCGGCAATACATTATTTCGCCTCTAGATGGTGCCATCTGACAAGATCCTGATTTAAAGATAATGGGTTATTGTCAACCTTTATTGTTGGAAATCTTGTTTATGGGCTTTATGTTATTTTTTTGGGGAACCTCAGTCTACACACTTTTGATTTGTGGAACCAAAAGCATGATGTTTAGTTGGGACAATGTCCCATTCATTTATACAAGAGGTGCTAGAGGTTTTTTGCATCCACTTCATTGTCATTGCTCCATTTGGGTGTCGATGATTCCAATCTAGTTCTACAAGAGTTAACAGTTCACCAGGCCAAAGAGTCAAAGATGGCAGTTTTGAAGGCAAACATCATTTTCTACTCACAAAAACCAAATATATGACCTCTGTTTAAATTTTAAACATATATTAGTGCATAACAAACATTTAGGAATATGCTGAAGAAGACAAATTTTCCATAACTAGTGATTTGCATTTACGCTAATATGCACTATTTTTTACCCCACCAAAAAAGCATGAACAAAAATGAAAAATGTTTAATTATCTACAATTCTGCTACAGCTAAGAGGCTAAATGGGTACAATTCTGGTTGATCTGAAGTCAGACTTCATATCATTTAAAATTTAAAGTGAACAATTTGACTATTTTAACTAAAAAGTTCAAACTAACCAGACAAAGAAGCTAAATCTGAATTCAAATGAGCACTATTTAACCAGGGTTATTGTTACCGTAAACCTGGTTAAATACCGTTATTTCTTACTGTTATGTTTGAGCATTTGTTTAATTTAATGTTTTGGTCTGTACTTTTGCTCCAGGATTACATTCCATCCATCTTTTCCTTGTTTGGGTTTTTTGCTTTATGCACACCCGTTTCTAGTTTGTAATGTCTTGAACAGATGGTGTCATAGTGAAAAACATAAATGCGGGCAAAACTTTCAGAACTTTTATGAACTGTTCTATACACACCTGGAACTCATTTCTACGCCTATTTCAGTCAAATATTTTACTTTTTTTGCTGCATTCAGGTCTTTTATGGCTAATCTCCTAGAACTTGTATTTTGTTTTTATGTTGGGGGTGGGTGGGTTGACTCCTTTAAAGTTCAAAGTTATGGTAAGAAATGTACTAATATTACATGTGAAGGATTTTAATGTGTTGACAATCTGCCAGAATAACAGGATCAAGAACTGTTTCCACCCAGACCATTTTAGACGTGACACACTCCAATCCCGATCACTAACAGTAACGCTAAATATGATGATCTCTGATCTTTGCTCTGTTAAAGTGATAATATGCAGTTTTGCTTGTTTTGGGCGCCCTCTGGTGTCCGTTTTAAATCACTGCATTAAAAAAGTTACCAGATCGTTTCAGCTTCTAAACGCCTAAATCTAACTGTTAAAACGTCTCCTCAGCCTTCATAGCTTTCTACAGGAGCGGTTATTTACTCCTTCAATGAAATTAGCTGTGTTCAAGCAGGGAGAGATTGAAAAAAATCAGGAATCATGAGCTAAAAACACTCCAGTGCTAGCATAACAGCTAGCCACATTGGGTTAGCCTAACCCTCGTGAGACACGTGACTTCCTGGGTACCGTGACGGCGACGGAGATCTTGCAATCGTGGTATTCCGGATCTATCAACATTTGGGGCTAAGTGACTTTTCATTAACTCTGTAAAGGGTCATATTAGCACAGACTGGCTCAAGGAAAAGATTTAAAAATATGAAAAAGATGCATATTATCACTTTAACTTGAGTTTAAGTTGCTATGTGTTAGCATTTTTAGCTTTTACTAGCATAAGACAGCTAATGCTATGCAGGTAAATACGCCATTGCCTTGTTGTCATAATATAAACAGCATGAACTTGTTTTCTCTATAAATCCGGCTTATTGTTTGTCATGTTTCTGCAGTATTGTTGATTAAATAATACTACACCATCTCTTAAGGCCAACGTTGAAACAGCAGCACATTAAACGTTAGTAAAGTTGTTCTGTGTTGGAACGTCACCCATGTGCATTCGTCTAGCCCTCTTGATTTCCCAGTTGTGTTCCACATATTGCTCCTAGACTTAATCACACACCTGCTTGATCCTTTCTTTCCCACTTTCTGATTGTGCTTTTGGTTTTAATGTAATGTCTCAAAGCATAAACGAGCAGCTATAATTTTATCTAAGACAGACTTGATTTAAAAAAAAAAAGATTTCCGGGGTTTTGAACACTTAATTTAACCTGGTTTAATAACTCACGCCAAAAGCTAAAACCAATCTTTGAGTATAATTAAAACTCTAAGGTTTCCTAGTCGGTGGGAACGAAACATTTATTTACCGTCGTGGCTACGTGCCTGAAAAATCATCTCCGCAATTAGTGCTCGGTACGAGAAAGGACCTGTCAATCAAAGTGCTTTTCGGTGCAGCTACATATTACATCTTTCATTGAAGTTTGAGTAGTAGCTGCTCTTTTCTTTGTTCTATTTTTATTTTTTCTTGTTGTGTCTTTTCATGCTAATTATCAGCCTTTCTACTGCTGATAGCAAAATCACATTTATGCCACAGGAAGCCAAAGACGCCAACAATGGCGGGCTGTGCGGCGGCTGTAATCAAATATAAGCAAATGTCAAATTCCAGGGTGCAGACAGCGAGCCCCAAAAAAAAAAATTCCACTAATTTGTTTGCTATTTTTAGCCAAGCAGAGATATAAATCGTGGCGTAGCTGCAGATTTTTTTTGCAGATAATGAAAGGATTATTAGCAATACGTCACCTCTTGTTTCCTAATCATCCTAATGTGTGTCTAACTTTTCCTTTCCTTACAGCTTCTCCTCTGCTCCGTCCTCGCTACAGGTCATGAGACACCCTGCCAGCGTTAAAGGACGCCAGCTTTCGTCAGAATTTGTGGATGTAAACAACCCGACGTGCTGACAAGAACTCAGCCCTCTACAATAACTCTGCTCCTTTCTCCCAACGCTCTGCCTGCTTTCATGTGTGTATCTTAAGAGTGTGGCTGCTCTTAGCAAAAAAAAAAAAAAAAAAATGAAAGGAGAGATACAGAATTTGCTTCCAGTGCTGGTCCCACAGTTCCCCGGAACTTCAAAGGGCTGGAAGGGAAACTTTCCTGCATCTTGATGCTGAATTCACCTCTCAGGAAGATTTCATCTGTCTCCATCTGTAGCCACTCGCCGATAATGACCCAGAATACAGCAAATAAGGGTTTGTTTTAAGTGAAGAAGGTTGTTTTTTCCAACTAATCTGCTTTTGAGAAACACAAATTAGAGCAATACTTGCATCAAGGAAGTCCTGGAGGGTAGCCTCCAGTATGGTTAACGGTGTGTGCAGATGGGGGGGCCACCACAAGGAAAAACCACAAAAGGGTTAAAGGAGTTTTAGCTAATTGTCCTACATAGCCTATATAAGAAAAGCACAAGGTATTTTACAGAAACATGAGAAATGCACAATGATAGGATAAGAAAAGAAAAAAATAATACATCTAACACAATCTGTGGCATTATGGGAGTTAGGGAATTGGCCCCCAAGCTAATGGCCTACCCTATTAATTAGCTTCTCCTCTGGCCAGACAATAGTACTTTTTATAAATGAAAAGTACTTATTTTAGTATAGTTTGTAGATTTGCCCAAAATAAAGTCAGCTAATTCCTTTAAATCAAAAAGCTAAAATCAATAGTCAAAATTAGACATATAGTTTAAGATTAGTTAGTTTTTCTACATGCCATCTAATTACCATATTTTTGGCACCAACAGAATTATCTATATATATCTATATATATCTATATATATATATATTTATCTATATAATAGCAAAACCTGATTGTATGATAATGACGTATCATAATTAGTCATTAGAGGATTATTTAGCTTTTTAGCTGTGTTTTTATGGTCCAACTTTTCAAATTTGGGGTTTAACGTCCCGATCATTGTTTTGTTGTTCAGAGGCTGGAAAGTTAGAGAAATGATGCAATAGAGGGCATTTACACCAGCAAATAAAAATCTGATAAAAGACGGCATTGTCCCATCCAACCCATAAACGTTTCACCCTAGTTCCTTCAGGCAAAACCTCAATAAGTCTCAAACTGTAAACATGTTCTTGAAGCTCCTGACCTCTGACCCTTGAGCTGTCTCCTACAGTATAATTTTAGTAACGACTTTAGGTTATTTATTTAGGCTGGTCTGAGTAGCACATTGTGTTCTCTAACGTGCTGTTGAAAGACAATAATAAATAATTCTGAATATGATTTTTAGAGAGAACACAAAAGCTTCAGAGAGTTGCATCATTTCTTTGTTTATTTATGCTTATGTCATTTTTAGTTATTCGTAGCACCGAGGGCTCCTGTGAGACGGGAATACACGGTAAGCCTGTATCAAATGGCAATTCTCCGATTCCCACATTGCAATTTTCTTTAAATATCCCACTTATATGTATATATAACAACTACATGATAAAATCACAGGTTGGTTTTGGGGCCACTCCAAGACAGTGACCCCCATCTGACTGCTCCTTTGAAAACTAGGTGCCCCGGGCTATGAAGAACAAACATAACTGTATCATGAATAAATAATGGCTTGCCCCCTTATTTTAATAAAGAACTGCATATATGGTTGAACCAATAGGAGATTCAACAAATTTAGAGGTGATCCTTGTCCCCTTTTTGGGGCACCGGTGATTTTCGAATCTTAATCATCAAAAGGTTGCTCCAAAATTGCATCGGGTCTCTGTAGAATGTGGTTCAAGAGGGTTTGTCGCTCACAGGCCGAGCTGATTGGACGAGCTAATCAAAGGATGCAGCTGATGAAACGCAAAACCGAGACCGTCTGATACTTCTATTTCTCCACCCCCCCCCCCCCCCCCCC
>SSNR01000056.1:3038925-3106312 GCA_006937965.1 Callopanchax toddi | reverse complement strand
GTTCTAGACCCTTGCCTGATCTCTGACTCCTCTCTGCCTGCTGGACCTTGGTGCCTCCCTGCTCTCTGACCCCACGTGTACCCACCTGGACCGTTCACATGACCACACCTCCTCCGTCCTCCCCCCACAGTGAGAGATCTCTAAACATCTATTCTCTCATTCCAGTGCTACTCAACCGGAGATTATCAGCAGCCCAACAACATCCCTGTGGCCTGACACCTGGAGCAGCACAACCCTCTCTAATAAACGTTACTTGCTTCATTCTGTGCGTTGGCTGAGTTTTTGGGTCCGACACCCCCCAGGCCCTGACACCTTCTGATTTCTCTATTTTTGAGGCCAATGGTTTTCAGTTTGGTTTTTGAGGGATTTTCTTCTGAATGATGTCATTTCACCATATATGGCAAAAACAGAAAATACCTGCTTTATCAAAAGGGGTATATTATTAAAAATTTTACTGAAGAATAAAAAATAATAATACAAATTTATAAAGCTTGTATGGCTTTAAAAAATACATAAACGCACATTTTGTCAACTTGAATATTTTACAAATTATGACACTGCCAAAAATTATTATTGAAAATAAATGTGTTCGTCTGATAATCTTTCACATGTTTCAGTCTGCAATAAATAATCCCTATCCATCCATCCACCTCCTGTACTGCTTCATCCTCCACAGAGGGTCACGGGGAGCTGATGCCTAATTCCTGTAGTCATGGGGCAGGAGGTGGGGGACACCCTGAACAGGTCGCCAGTCCATCACAGACAATAAATAAACTATTAACAAAATACAGTTTTTAGGAAGTATATTGATTTTAAGAAACTGTGTTTAAACGAACTTCAATCAGGACTAAAACTTGACATTTTAGGGGTTAAAATTAAAAAAGATAATTTAAAAAAATTGTATGTGTGATTAGGACTGATGCTGTTTAAGGGATTAACCCTTTAACTTCCACATCAAGAATAAACTATACAAACATTTTGCTTGCATTTTTTATTCATTGTGGGTGTCAAGTAGTGCTGCGAAATAAAATGAGCATCTCTATAAAGCTTGCAGTAGGAAGCATGAAGTATGCTAAACTTTCCTGGTAGATGACTGCATTGACTGTGGACTTCAGAAAACACAGTGGACCAACAACAGCAGATGACATGACCCCAAATCATCACTGAATGCGTAAACTTCACACTGGACTGCATGCAGCATAGATTCTGTGCCTCTTCACTCTTCCTCCAGACTCTGGGTCCTTGATTTCCCATTGACATGCAACATTTACTTTTATTTGAAAATAGAACTTTGGACCATTGAGAAACCGTCCAGGGGCCTCATTTACATAGAATCCTTATTAGAATAGAATAGAATAGAATAGAAAAGCCCTTTATTGTCCCTCAGTGGGAAAATTCAGGTGCACCAGCAGCAAGTTACAGGCAAGTCGAGAAAAACAAGTTCACACAAGAACAAAAAATATATGTAAAATAGAACACTAAAGCAAATAAGTAATGGCACAAAAATATGTAATAATACCAGCATGGATACTAGTAAAACAATGTACAATCATCAAAAGTCACAATCAGATAAAGTTCAAACTGAATAGGGTTATTGTTATGAGGGATTGCAATATAGTTGTACATAAAACTAACATACTAAAAGTGTACTTAAGCTCAGCAAAACATTTTTTTTACTCATGCAAAGTATTCTTTGGAACATATATTGTCCAGTGTGGCTGCGTTTTGGATGCGGAGCTTCATTAACTTTCAGCATCAAGTCTATTTTTTCTGAATACTGCATATAGACTGTCATGATGTTAAAGGAATTACATGCACTAGAAAAGGAAGTGAGACACAAGCCAGCGAGGTACATCCAGTACATTTTAAAACAGTTAGGAATAACATTGAACTATATAAAAATGGTGTGTACTTAACCATTTGAGAACAAGCCAATTCCTCTTTATACACGTAGTTTAGTGATGTGACGTTCATGAACGGGACACATCTTTAGAACAGCTCTTCACTTTGAACGAGGAGAACCGAGTCTTTGTAAAGAACTGTTTATTTTTTTGTATTAACTGTAGTGTTTGAGGCTGGGAGGCAATATCTAATGACACTGGCTCTTTATTTAAAACATCAGTGAGCATAGCAACATGAACCAATCAGTTTTATCAGGGAAGCTAATTAGTGACGCACACAAAGAATATCCCCAAACATAGTTCCACGTGACATTTTTCTTTCAAAATATTGCAAAAACACCATAAAAGAGCCAGTATTGTGATCTGCTCTTTGAGGTGAACTGCCCAATAAACGTCTCCCTTCAAAGAGCCATAGACCCCATCACTAACGTAGTTGTTATTGTGTGAACCACTGAGATTTGGTGCTATCGCTGGAGCAAAATCCTAGAGACAAACCGCAGGCAGAGTGAATTGCAGTCTGTACAAAAACCGGATCACATCCATTCGGGACACTGTGTGAGTTAGCTGTAAGTGTAGTGTATTTAAGTAAGACTTTCACTTTCAGAGATTACAGTCAAAAAATGTTGAACTTCATGATATCCTAATGTTCTGAGATGTACTTGTACTGTATGATCCTGTGATATAGCATACACTGCCTCTGGCCCTACGAGGAGCCAGCTCACTGCATCCCTGATAAGAAATGCACTAATGGTTTGCATTATATAAATCTGACAACCTTTAACATGTTTCATTCTTATTCTGTAGTAATTTTCAGTCTTCATGAAGCTCTTGTAATTTTCCAGTTGCTTCAAACAACACTTTGAAATCCTCAATGGAAAAAAAATGTAATTGTAATAGCAAAAAAAAAAAAAAAAAAACCTAAACAAAAATGTACTCACTGTATATGTACCTGTCCATCTAAACTCTCAATAGAATATATACATTTTGGTCTCTCAGATTTTGTCTTGGATTTTACTTTAATCAATTTTACTTTTTATTTTGGATTTTAAAAAATGACAGTCCATTTTACCACATTTCTCTAAATGGTAATTCCAGAGTCACATGCTCTAACTTTGGCATTAAATCTAGCTGAGAAGGAACGCAATCATATCAGTACAGAGCAGCAAAGAGGGTTATTTGACAGAGGAAAAAGAGACTGAAAAGGGACAAGAGCAAGCCTCATTGCTGCTACAGGGAAAAGCTAATTTGGCTCTTTCAAACAGCATGAAAAGAACAGAACAGGAGAAGAGAGTCAGAGAACAGACCCATTCAGTTCCATCTTACAGTCGACACTGGACATGTGCAACAGGGATTAACAGGGATAATGAAAGGTTTTAGTGGTGGAAATGTAAGAGAACTAAAGTGTGAGACTGAGAGCATTACAGAGCAGAACAAACTGACAAACACACATTAAAAAGTCAGACTTTCCAGACCCATTTTCTCGTTTCTTCTCACTATAAAGCTCCAAGAAGAAATACAGTAAATTGAAGAGAAGCGATCATTCCCCGGTTTGCTATAGCCTCAACTTTATGGCACCTCATGCGCCTGTAAGCTCAGATATTATGGCAAAGAGACTGAATTTACAACAGCCAGCATAATTATTACCTAGCTCAGCTGACAAATGGAAATTGAAAAGTGATTCATGAAAAAAATAACCCAAAAAAGTAGGTACAACGAAGTGAAGGATAGAGGGTTTGCACTCTAAGTTGCAGTGAGTCACTGCTCTAACCCGTTATGAGGACAAATGCTAACTAGCTCACTAACATACCTATTGGTTTTTTCTGTTCAAGAAAATAATCCATTGATCCTGAAAATTGAAAAGAGTTTTTACACTGTATGTAGCAAATGTAAAAAATGTAATCCACTAAAGAAATTTGCATACTTCAGGCTCATTAAAATTAATAATTTGTAATAATAATAACCAAGTAGAGCGATGGTTTCTGCTGTATTTTGTTCTGTCTGTAACAGAGCTACAATGATTTTTTTTTTTTTTTTACATCTCCTCCCATGAAACGGTGTGGTGTTTTTTGGTCCAGATTGTGTAAAGTTACTGCAGTTTTTTAGTCACCCATGCTAAAGTAAGAATATAATACAATTGAAAAGGCTAGATGAAACAATGTTGAATTGGCAGCCATTGCTTTTTAATGTAGATGTGCAAAACTTGCTAAGTCTAAGACAGATTTCAGTTTTAAACATTTCTTTAATTGCAGTTTAAATTTCAACTAATATATATTTTTTAATTGCACAGCAAAATAAGTGTTGCCATTAGCTCTAAGTCTATGTAAACAATGAGTAACTTGTAGATTATTGGAGCTCCTTGTCCCTGTTCTTTTGCACCCTGAGACTTATTTGGAACATGCTTGAATGTGTTGACTTGTTTTTTATTTTTAAAGTATGTTCTCTGACGCTTTACAGTACTCTAAACATCAGGATCTTTTATTCTTTGCTGCTAAAAGTCTTTTCATGTCGTACATTAAAGCAGCAACTCTCTCTATCTCTCTTTCTCCACTGAAACATACACGAAGGCAAATCTGTCCCTCAAGTAAAAATCTTCTAGATTGCTGTCAGAAGGTGTTAGCATCCTAAGCTCATCCATGCTAACAATCCCTGCTTTGAATAGAAATAATTTCTACATTTACAACAGGCTACAAAATCTTTACACCTGTTTCTCCCACACCTTGAGTCACAGGAGCAATTATCTTAGTCGTCAGTCAGCAGTGATCAGTCTGTGCAGAATACTGTGCAATCTGTTATTTGTTTGTTTTGTGACATGTATTATGTTTGTGAGTGTGTGGACTTGGCCAATGTTTTTAAGTATTTATTACTGTTTTTATTAGGAATTTTTTGTTTTTAATTCATATATTTTTAATTGTATGTTTTATCTTTTTAAAATCTTTTATATGGATGAAGCACTGACGGTACGGCACTTTTAATTTCATTGTTTTCTTTGTTAACAATGACAAATAAAGAATTGAATTGAATTGAATTGAATACCTGCTCACACAGACACAATAACAAGGTTTGGGATTTTCTCCTGATCTGTCGTTTTTTGACAAATATAGCTAAGTTAATCTTGTTTAATTAAAAAAAAACAGTCCATGTCAGTAGAAAGTTAATATTGCATTTATTCTTCATATTTAAGTGCAAAGTTTAAACCTTTGATACACCTTCTCACATTTATGTTATCATAAAAAAATTAAGATCACTAACATCATAAATTATTTTTCCGTTTTTTTAAGAGTATATGAAATGTGTTATGGTTCCAAATCAAACACTTACATAAATTTGTATGTGACAGCACAAACACGTTACAGAAGCTAAAGTTTCTTTCAACATGTTTTCTGACAGACAGCAGCTGGACATCCTGGCAGCAGCGTGCTACATGTGTGTGTTTGTGGTAGTGCAGAATTGTGCGCTGGCATTCATTGGCATTTGTTATCGTGCAGCTGTGGCTCCACCATCAAAGTCCTGTGCGTATTTGAAGCCTTTAAAACACGCATTTTAGATTTACACAGGCACCTTTTAAGCCACCTCATGAAAAAAGCTCCCTGCTGAGTCAGCTGACAACACCTCTCATGTCCCAGTTTTAGTTATAACGTCCACATGATACATAAACCGACGTTGACTCAACCACAAACAGATGCAAACCAACGCATCAGTGTTTATACTCCACTTTAAACACAGTGTGACCTCTAAAAGTACCAGGAGCTAGTCCTTTCCCAGTGTGCATCGTTTTATCTGAGTCACTGTAATCATAATAACTTGATTATTTAGTGTTGTTTTTCAAATATACTTTCACCTTTGTCCACCTCATATTGTATCACTTTTTTATCTGTGTTGTCAGAAGCAGATAAAAGAAGATGTCTGCTATTGAATCACAACTCCATACTTTAGAAAAAAATGTTTTTATTGAGCCATTTTTTGTTTAACTTGTAAATGTTAGCAGCATGGATTTTATACTATTTGATAGTTTGAGCATATACAAAGAGAATGCACAGACACACTCACAGTCTGTCAGGTAGGTTCAGGTTGGGTCTATATCAAGAATAACTCCTAAAACCACAGTTACACATCAAAAAGTTGATCGAATATCAGAATAAAACCCCCCAGCCCCATTGATTTATAAGCACTATGTATCGTATTGAACGGAATATAGGATGACGTTTTTTCATTGAAAATAGGGATGAACTATATGGCCAAAATTTCATTTCCCGATAACAATAAACATATGAAACAAAGAACACCCCCTTATAAATCTCCTCCTAGTCCGACATGTATCATATAAATCAGGTAACATGACTTTAGTAATGTGTTTTCAGCTGGGCGTTTCATATCTCGGTTCAAGTGTAACTCACAATACTCACGTTTCTCCACCATGTAGATTGGACCCATATCTTTGTAGATGTGTTTGGTAACAGCAGCAGTAATCTCCTTCCATCTGCAGGAGCTAGGAGCTACATGGTGTGTATGACGAGTAAAACCTGATGCAGCGTCTGGAGTTTGTTATGAGCGCTTACGCTAACACTCGACGCTGCTTTTCCAGCTTTTGCTCGTTGACCATCTCAGTATTCTTTGTCGTGGTTTTTGCGCAGGTGATAAAAATAATTTTTCGTGTCAGAGTCCGTTGTTGGACCTGGGAGCCGGCACATTTTACAAACAACTGTTGTCCACGTCTGTCTTTTTATATGTGAACCATATCCATTTGACAGAAGTTGCCCCTCTTGCAGTTACAAGCTCCTCTGTTTGGGTTAGCTGGTTGTCTTGTTGACCCTGGTCTAAAACGCGTCTGCTACCATCTGCCTCCATGCCTGTTTATGTTTTGCTGCATGGCACGTGCATGAGCATGCCGTAAAGTGCATTATGATGTAAATTACTGCTGTAAAACTTTTAACCCTGGTGTAAACAATAGAGCTTTTTATTTGACGATAAACATTTTGTATCGTCCAGATGAAATATGTCGTTATATCGCACTGCCCTAATTGAAAATAGTGTCAAAATGTGGGGTTGTCTTATAATCGAGGTCTAACCAGTGACACATGTGGATAGTTGCTTGGGGTCATTAAACGACCGCAACAGCAGAGGGCGCCATCAAAGTCTGCGTCAAGCATTACTGTGATATTTTTTGGCACAGTTTTTGTTCAGGATCACTAGTGTCTTCCCTGACAGGACCCCACACATGCTAGAATATGCATTACAGATCTTTGTGTTCACTTTAATAGGCAAATATTAGGCAGTCTGTAATTACAGTGTTATTTAAATGACTTTCTCAGAATTTCAATAAATAATATTTGCTTTAAAAAGTAAATTTAGTCATTTTCTGAAGATGAGTCTTAAAAGGGGGAGTCGTCCTATATTTGGGACAGTGTATTGGATGCATACATCCATAAAATGCCTATCTATTGTGTTAAAATAAATTTAAAACATGGTCAATTTGATCATAAATGACAAAATGACTGCAGTTAAAATATGTTAACCAATAGAGGTTAAAAAACCTAATCTTGGTAAATTCTGCCAAAAACCCCACTTCCCAACTGTATAGTGTTTTCTCTGTAAATTTCAGCTGATGACTTCAACTCTCCAATGAGGACAAAAAGACAGTGCTGTAACCTGGCTTTTCTTTCTGTGTTTTTGAGACCATGAACACGGTTAACAAATTATGGATATCAGTTATTCTGAAACCTGGACCCATCTGGCCAATCGTTGTCTGATTATGAGTAATTTAACCACCTCTGTCTGGTCACATCTCCTCAGCTGCATCCAATTTCCTAAAACAGCTCACAAACACAACCTATCTTAAAGAGATAGGCTTGGCTGGTACATTTGGTAGTATTTTGGGATTTAAAATATTCCTTATTTTGCCATATTTTTTAACAAAATTATATACATTTGTAATTAATTATACTTGACTACACAGAGTTACCATATTGTGGTGGTTTTTTTTATTTAACATATGGCTCAAAGTGTTTCAGTGTCAGTATGGTCGTAATATTCAGAAAATTACACACTGTACATGAAATAAAGACACTCATGTACTTCTCACACTGTGTTTCACCCGGACTGCTTACCTAAGCAGAAATATGCTCTGACCCATTGTTCTGACAGATGCTAGTGGACACTACCTGCAACAATACTTTAGCACATTAATGCATTTTTAACCACAGGTCATAAAGTGTGTCCTACTGCATTCATATGTCTCATTAAATCACATTTCAGTACATCATACAGTAAATTTTCATAATGACAAGTTGTACAGCTATTCCCCTTCATCTAAAAAAATACTCATTCAAACTTAGACATACATGTATTCGCAACTTGTCTTGAATAAGAAAACGTCTCTGAGTTTTGACTTAAGACTTTCAGTTGTGGATTTATCTGTTCATTGTTGGTGAAAAAATAAGCACACAAAGAAAAATTACATTTTTTGAAGAAAAACTACAGCTAGCACTTGTCCTGGGTGAATAAAATGTTTTTAGGATGATTTATTGACTCAAATGTCAGAGACAGTGTTCAGCCTTGTTATTGTGAAAACGTAAATTGAATCTGCTGGATTACAGGTACTGAACCTGAAGGAGTTTTTAATTATTCTGATTCATGTCTGCTTACAAATGTATCCTGCTTGTAACCTTTTAATTTTCAGCATCAGCTTTCGATGCATGGACTAAAGGTTTTGAACAATCAAAAGACATTCCATTCTTGTGAGGAATCAGCAGAACTTTGTTTTGAATCAGCAACATCAACGGAAAAAGTTATTAGTTAGCTACCTTTGAATAGTAATAAACCAACAGCAGCAGATTCTTATCTTTGTCATGAATGCAATCATGTGTTATTGTGCAACCTGTGTTCTAATAAATACTGAGCAGAGTAAAGATCCCTCAGAGTTCCACTCCGATGCCTAACCAGCAGACGGGTGGTCTCTCATCCACAACGCTCAAAAACTTAAATAATTGTCTGGTCTGATTCTGTTCTTTAGATCTCAAGGTTTCTAAGAGTAAAATCTCTAACAGAACCATAATTGGACCCAGTTATTTTCACAAACGGCTTTCAGACTGATTGTGTGTGTGTACCTTTTTTTTTTTTGTTACCTCTTGTAGGACCTGTCTTGTTTTTAGCAACACGTTGTTGAGACTGGTAATCCTTATTGGGTCTGAACACATGGGAACTTATATATTTGGGTCAAAGTTAAGGCTTGAATATGTGTATGTGTGTGCAACTGTAAAAGAGACACACAGAAAAACTACTTTATTAGGTACACTTAGTCAATTGCTTATAACAAATATCTAATCAGCCAATCACATGGCAGTCTCTCAATGCATTTATGAATCTAGACATGATGAAAATGAATTGCTTAAGTTGAAAATGAGCATCGATGGATAAAGAGGAAGACTTGGAATTTTAAAATGGTATTTTGTGCAAAACAAACTGGTCTGAGTATTTCAGAAACTGCTGATCTACTGGGATTTTCACCCACAGTTACCTCTAGGGCTTACAGAGGATGGTGTGAAAGAGAGGAAAATATCCAGTAAGCGAAAGTTGCGTGGACAAAAATGTCTTGTTTATGTCAAAGGGTATAGGCTGATAGATGATTTTTTTATACACTGTCCTGTTCTGAAATTTTAGGCAGATAGAACAAGGGTCTGGGTACGTTGCTATGTCAGATATTTTACTCTACGACAGGAAAACGTATGGTAAACTTTTCCTGTTATGCAATTAGGTTGATCGAATCTGTGGCATGACAGACATCCAATTAAGCAACAGAGTGGACAGGCAGGGAGAAAAATGACAAAAAATATGCAAAAAAAACAAAAACAAAGGGGGGACAAAAGTACAAAAGCGGGTGCAACAACCAATAACAGACACACCAAGCTAGTAAATGATGGTTGAAAGTAAGTAAATCATGGATGAGCAGCTGACAAATCTGCAGCATCTATGCTATCATGTCAACATTTCCAACATGGAGATTAAAGGTCATTCTAAGGGTAAAAGGGGGTCTAATCAAGTGAGTGTACAATGGCAATATCTGCATACCAGTGTGATCTACAAGTTATGTAGGTTTGCAAACTTAATCTACTCTTCTATTTAAACAAAAGACCCACAGCTCAGACTTGAAAAAAATCTAATTACATTAACCTTTCGTGCATGTGCACTTTACTTTTCCTTCACTCAGTGCCTTTTTGTCAGTCAGACTTGTTCCTAGTCATCCATATTTTCACTCAGATTTTAGATGTGTAGTTGTGCATAAAGTTAAAATTTGCTCTGAGATGTTCTGGATATGTAGTGCTTTATTTAAAGGAAATTGGGTTTTATTGAACTTTAAAGTTGCCATAGAAAGTTGATAGGGATGTAATTTAGATTAGATCATCGGAATCACTTTCAAGCATTCACGGTATTCAGTACTACATAAACATTCTGCTGTATTGCTACATTTGGATTACATATTGATTTTACTCATCATTAATCAACAGCTCATGCTATAATGTAAGTGTTAAACACCTGTGATCAGCATAAATCTTAATATTGAGTGTTATTGCTTACAGACCTTAAACCCTACAGAAGGAAACACATTACTTTTGTTGTCAAGCAGGAAAGCAGTAAAATAACAATGTCTGCCCAGGTAAGCTAACACATGTCTGCTACTGACTGGTGAGGATCTGTATTTTAGAGAGCAAGTTGCAGGTTAACAAATGTTTGGAGAAATATAATAGAACTTAGAAAATAAAACTTATTTAGGGTTTTGGAGTCATTTTTGTGAGAAATTTCTGTTTTTCTGCCAGACTGGAACTGACATAAAATCTGGGTTACCTGTACGCTTGAGATAAAAATATTGATTTTAATTCCGGCTCTGACACAGATAAATCTTTAAATCTTTACAATTACTCAATAAATAAAGTTAGTAATTAGCAGAGGACACTTTGGAGAAAATACATTTTCAATCTGAATGCCTTAGGGTCCTGTCAGAGGAGCTGGTGGAGGTGGCCGGGGAGAGGACGGTCTGACGCTCCCTAGTTGGAATGCAGCCCCCGGACGTGTATAGGCGGAGCGAGACAAGACGGTAATTCAGCACCGTAGCTCCGCATATGCACATCACGCACTGTGCGTAGGGCACCATTTGCCCGGGGGGGCACCAAAACATTTCAGGCTTGTGAAAAATCTTATTGATCGTAATCATAATAATGAAATGTTTAAAATAAATCAGTGTAAAGAGGGGCCGCCAACCCGTCAATCTCTGTGTTTCAAGGATTCATGAATATTAATGAATGTTGGTGCCTAGGAGCCAGTGGAAATGGTGCGCAGCATCCAAAGTGTGTTTGTTGCACAGTGACATCATGCGCCAAGCTGAAGAGGCGCAGAGTGCACCACTAAACTTGCCGTCCTGTGCGCGCTGCGCCAAAGTTAAAATGTCAACTTGGCCGCAGTGAGGAATCCTCCGTACATCCAGCCACAGGAACATGAACTCCTGCATCAGTGAGGCCAGGGCGTCCTGATGATCACGTTACGCACAGAGATCAGTGGCCAAGCTGAAGCTTTTGCGCTCTGTGTCTCCTGGTCTGCGCGTTTTTGGCTCAACCCTCAACATGCATGCCTGATGCAGCATCACTGCGCTGAGCTGAAATTTTTAACTAGAGCACAGGACGTCAGCTCAGCGCACAGATCAGTACCGTCCTGCCACTGAGCAACAAACACCTTGAATGGGTTTGGATGCAGATCTGGGTTTTCCCCTTAGACCTGATCTAAATGAAACCATGGTGAAACTGATGGTGTCCAGTCAGCATCACCTTGATTTAGCTGCTTTTATACAGTTTTAGATGAAACACTGTTCAGTCTGGTTACCGTTTTCTCCTTGTTCTGAACTTGTTAGTAGAAACAATGTGAACTAGTTCACCTGGTTAGTTAACTAGAGCCAAGCATGTTTAGATTAAAATATTTTTGTCTGATTAAAGAGGTTAAAGTTCAGCTCATATTGTCCCTTAACAAAACACATGACTGAGTTCAGGTTGGTTAGGTTAGAGTTAGACCATATGTTAAACCATATGTCTGCGTGGGAGTTATCTCACAACCTCCCCATGAAAGTTTGTTTAAGCAGAGTCATTTTGTGTCCGAAATTTTAAACAAAGAAAAGAGTTTGTGCCCCACATACCTTGTTTTGAGCTTTGGAAAACATGGAAAGGTATGCTCATTTTTTCATACACTTTGAGTAATAAACACGTGTCTACTTTTGCAAACATAAGAGAACTCATGCAACAATTAATGACAATAAAGACAAACAGTACTTTGTGCCATTCAATATATTTGATCAATTTAGGAACAATAAAGTTATTCTAGCTCACTTAGAAAACAGCTTATAGGATCAAAGGGATTTTAAATACATTATTTGACTCCCTCTTGTCTCAACAGCTGGGCTCAATATAGGATTTCAGATTTATTTATTTAGTTACTTAAAAAAGGGTTTACTTTAGTCACATGTAATTCATATAGCATGCTGCTAATAATTATTATGATAACAAATAAGGACAAAGTTATTTCTAAAAGGTATTATTCCTGGCTTTGTACATACTGTAGTTTCATGCTTCTCATTATGAGCTTTGTCAGGTGACTCCTTCAAGAATATGATCCTTATCTTCAGCTCCATTCAATTCTTCACACTGAATCATGTTTTCTAAATCTTATTTTGCTGGTTCTCATTCATCATCTCTGCCTCTTTCCTCGCTGTCACTTGAATCAGATGGTAATTGCTCCAATATCTTGTAGACTTTAAAATATATCTCAGTCTTCATCACAGACAAGTATAATGGAGATGTATTACTTTACACTGATATACCAGTTATAAAAGTAACCTGCTAAAATCTAATGTCACCAAAAGTCTTGTCTCATCCTTTCCAGCCTATCCGGGTCTGGGTCGCGGGGACAGCAAACAAACTAGGAAGTCCCAGACAGTCCTCTCCCCGGCCACCTCCACCAGCTCCTCCGGCAGGACCCCAAGGTGTTCCGGGGCCAGATTAAAAATGTATTTTCTCCAACGTGCCCTGAGGTGACCTGGGGGCCTCCTGCTGGCAGGACATGCCTGAAACACCTCCCTAGGGAGGCATCACCTAACGAAATGCCTGAACCACCTCAACTGGCTCCTGTTGATATGGAGGAGCAGCAGTTCTAGTTCGAGTCTCTCCTGAATGTATAAATAACACAGGAAGTCAAGGCTATCCTCAACATAAAGAAAAAACCTTCAGAAGCAAAGACAGAGAGGAGATGAGAGCAGCACAGAGGGAGGTGAAACAGTGCCTGAAGGAAGTAAGGGATGCCTATAGGAGGACGGTGGAATAAAAACTGAGGGAGAATATTAAGAGGGAGGTCTGGGATGGTGTGAAAACTATCACAGGCCACAACAATGAGAACAGCACTGAGGGAGGGACTGTGGAGAAGGCAAACCAACTCAAAGACTTTTTCAACCAGTTTGACCAGCCCACATCCTCACCATCCTCACTACAGCCCCTATCCTCTCTCAACTTCAACTTCTCCATTCAAACCACCCTCCAACCAACATCATGTATCCCCCTCCCCCAGCCTTCTCCTAACATCAAGGTGCCGCCCTTCTCTTCCTCCTCCTCCCAACCCCCTCTCAGTGTCACAGCAGAACGGGTCAGGGGACAACTGAACTGAGGAAGCTTCGTCCCAGAAAGGCAGCAGGCACTGACGAGGTGTGTCCTTGGCTGCTGAAGACTTGTGCTGCTGAACTTGGGGAGCCCCTACAGCGAGTCTTCAACCTCAGTTTACAGCAAGGGAGCGTGCCAACCTTCTGGAAGATATCCTGCATTGTTCCAGTCCCAAAGAAGAACAGACCCAGCGAACTGAATGATTTTCGACCCTTGGCACTCACCTCTCATCTGATGAAGACTCTGGAGCGGCTCTCCCTTGACCTCCTTAGACCCCAGGTACAACATGCTCAGGACCCCCATACAGTTTATATACCAGACAGGTGTTGGTGTGGATGATGCCATCCTGTACCTTCTACACCGAGCTCACTCGCACATGGACAAAGAGAAAGGCACAGTCAGAATCCTGTTCCTGGACTTCTCTAGTGCCTTCAACACCATCTAGCCCTGTTTGCTGAAAGTAAAACTGGCCAGGATGCGAGTGAATCCCTGCCTGGTTGCTGGGATCTCCAACTACCTCACCGACAGACCACAGTAGGTTTACGAATGATACAGCCATCATGGTGTATATTAGGGATGACCAGGAAGAGGAGTATAGGAGTCTGGTAAGGACCTTTGTCCACTGGTGCCACACAAACTACCTGCAGCTCAACACCTCAAAAACCAAGGAAGTGGTTATCGATTTGGGAAGTCCAGACCAAGTTTACGGCCCCTTCCAATTAAGGGGGAGGAAGTGGAGGTGGTTAACAATTACAAGTACCTCGGACTGTGGGTGGACAACAAACTGGACTGGACACACAACATACAGCAGCTGTACAAGAAGGGCCAAAGCAGACTGTACTTCCTGAGGAGGCTGCGGTCCTACAACATCTGCACAAAGCTGTTGAGGATGTTCTACCAGGCTACAGTAGCCAGTGTCCTCTTCTATGCTGTGGTGTGCTCGGGGAGCAGCTCAACAAAGGACACATCCAGAAGAACTGATGAGGAGAGCAGGCTCTGTGGTCGGCACAAAGCTAGACACTCTGGTGACAGATGAATAGAAGGGGCAGACGAATAAATAGAAGGCCTGATAGAAGGGGTCCGCAGGCCGTATATGGCCCGAAGGCCGGAGGTTCCCCACCCCTGGTCTAAAACATAAGACAAGGTTGGAAACTTGTCAGCACAACACTAGATGAAAACTTATAACAGGATGGTGCAGATTGTAGTTTTGCACACTGAGAAAGAATGAGAATTGCTGCCATTTTGCTCTCAACAAATTCTTTGAGAATTTTTAAAACTTCCACTTGTAAGTATTTGCTAATTTATTCTGTCACTGCTGCACAATCATACATTCACACTTAGTGATCTCTGGGAATAACAGACAAAAAGAGCTTGTCTTCTTAACCTCATCACCTGAGTGAGATTTCAAAACTCCAATTAAAGTTAAACCAAAGCCATTCTTAGCCAAATAAAAATCAAAACTAAAAACTAGTCAGTGATAATGAAGGTCTGCAAAATTTGTTAGGATATAAATAATGCAACAAATTGCATGTTAGTCATTGTGGTTTAACTCTCATTAAAACTTTATTAGTCCCTTAATACGGCTTGACAGGATTGATTGATCCTCTTTCAACAGAATTAACCAAATGGAGTTAATTTGCTGCAGAAAGTTGCATTTCCTCATCACTCTGTGTCACTCTCGTGACCTTTACTTGAAGCGACGATACTTTCCTGTCACCAAATAACCTCCTTTTTGTCTGAGGTTAATTTGGAGATTCTGTGCCTTGTCTGATACACTTCCCTCTCAGTCTCCCTGCCTTCATCTGCTACGACCTCAGATCCCAGGTGTCTTTTCTTCTCTGAGTGACTGTCTGTGCTTTTCTGGTCCAGCCCCAGTCTCTGACCCCTGACTCCATCTTTTCAAAAGCTGTTTGAAGTTTCGACTCTCCACTTCCCTCGTCTTGTCAAAGAGAATGACTCGGTGTAATTTACTCCTAATCTCTTCATCCCCTCCTTACCGGAGCGGTGCTCCGTTACCTGGAGGAATTGAGGAGGGGTTTGGGTGGGGAGAGGGGGCAGGATGTTGACCTGTGACTGCCCCTAATCAAGTTTCTCTTCACACTGTCTTCATTTTCTTACTGCCATTGTTCTTTTTGCTTCATTTTTCTTATTTTTAGCTTGTTCACTGAACTTGGAAATGTTCTCTATAATCTCCCAGATGAAGTCCAGAGGAACTGAATCACAGGCGAAATTGAAATTAATTTTAAAAAGCCAGCTGTGCTTCATTAGCACAATTCCTAGAAAGAAGGGGAGTGTGAAGTCATGAAAAGATAGTTATTCACCTTATTAATTACACGTCAAATTGAAGCCCCTTCCTTTTTTTCTACTTCCGATCAGCACCACCTCTGTTGAGTCTGCTGTGGAGAAAAGAGGTGATAACAGAGGAGTGAGAAGAGGAGAGAGAGATGATGTGATGGACATTAGCTGAAGAGCCTGGCCTTTCAGTAATTGTGCTTGCCGCGGAGCAGAGGTCAGAGGTAAATGCCAAACGTGGATATGTCCTACTATAATGAGTGGGTGAGGGTATGCCACATTCACAAACACTCACGTCCTCAGACACACAACCTTACACAACACATACACGGGCTTTCACAGAGGAATTAACATGGAGATTACAAACACCTAGAATCACATTTTCAGACATTTGCACCACCTCCTATATCTCCATCATATCAAGACTGTGATCATTAATTTCCTTCAACAGTGCTAATATATGCTGATATAGGTGGGATTTTGTTAATAAGGTGCTGTCTTACCTCAGCAATAAGAGACAATGGTTACATTTTCAAGACGTGCCTTAAATTAGATTCCTAGATTGGTTTTACTGCTACATAAAAAGTTTCTATAGTTTTATGGATTCCACATTCATTTATTGAATAATTTGTGGATACGTTCCTACAGAAAGGAAGATCTGCACCTCTTAATTGATTTTTTTTAATGACTGATACATGAAATAATATTCAGAAAATTGTATACACATAATACACATACACTGTAATAAGAAATGGTTGAATCAACTTAATTGAATTGCTTCAGTTGGTTACAAGCAATTAAATTAAGTTTATCCAACTTAAATTACCAGGTACAAATTTATTAATTTAAGTTGGATAAACTTAATTCAATTGCTTGTTACCAATTGAAGCAATTCAGTTAAGTTGGTTCAACTATTCTCTTTTTTCAGTGTACATATAAATGATGTATAGTTGGCTGCTCCATGCTTATAAAAATATTAGGCACATGAAAAATGAATAATTTTAACAGTCACAATTAACTGCAAGTTAACTATGGAAACTCAAGCAATTTTTGACATTTTTAATTGATAAGGTAGCTTTAGTAATATTTTTGAAGCTATAACAATATTAAAAAAAGAGAATATCATATATGATAGTAAATCTGAAAGACTTGTTTTTGGCATTCAGACATCAATTCTGATTGCGACAGTGCCGGACAGGACACATTGAAAAAAAGAGAACATCATCACTTGCCATGTGCAGTATTTAGGTCCTCCACCAGAGGGCAAAAGACGTGTAAAGGATCTGGTTTCTAAAGAATGTACAAATTCCGTTAAAGAAGTAGCAGCTTAGAAATTAAGGAATACATGTTTCCAATATAATACATTTGCTAAAGGCACACTAAGTAACTTTTTCAAATGTTTAAATCTTTTTCTTGAGCCAGTTTGTGCTAATATGACCCTTTAGATTGTTAATGAAAAGTTACTCAACCCCATCTGCTGCCGTATCTGCAGTTACAACTTCACAGTCTCTGGTCCGGTCTCACAAAGTCCTGTATCTCGCGAGAAGCAGGAACGCTTTACGGCAATCCATGTTTTGACCTCAATATCTGCTCAAGACAGACGAGCTGAAGACACAGACATCATATGAGCTAAGAGATCTATTATTTCATGTTCATCATGGTGGAGCCTCCAAAGAAACAAAGAAAACCTTTATCTGATGATTGAAAACACGGGTGCACAGCGGGAGGGAGGTGTCAACAGTTTGTTTTTACGACAATGATTTAAAACGGACACTAGGGGGTGCTAAAAACAAGCCAATAACTGCTTACAGTGCCTTTATCAGTTTAAGGTCATTGTTTGCTTCCTTCTGGGAAAACAGGGAGCTGAGCCAGAAAGCAACGTGTCCAAGTCAACATTTTGACTAAAGCTAATGTGGCTAGTTACTAACAGAAAGTAAATACAAATGATTAGATTGTTGTGAAATACAAAGCATTAGATTAAATACAAAGGAAATTAATTAATTAATTAAATTAATACAAATTAAATACAAAGGATTAGATTGTTGCATTTGATACACATATCGTCAAAACTAAATGATTTTGTTCCAGGTTAGGGCTTTGTGATATGACCAAAATCTCACATCCCAATAACAATATACCAATCACAATATAGTGCATATTCTGTGAATTCAGTAAAGTTTATATAATCAACCCACAGAATGTGCTTTCTTATTTTAAAATTTAAACTAGATGATCATAAATGAAAAACAGTCATGTGATATTGCTCCACTAGCCACACTGCTGCTATTTTCTGTGCCTGTAACCACATGGTGCCGACTGCAGATGATCAAATAGAAAATATAATAATTATGAATTCATGTATCAGGTATTAAAGGGTCAATTATCTGATGTTTTTCATTATACTGCACAGCCATTTTCCTGATGTTCACATTTAGAAAGCTTCTAGACAGAATATATATGAAGACACACTATTTATAAGTTCTGACAGGGGAAAGAAAACACTTTGTCTCCCAGTGTTCTCTGCCTTTTATTGTGAAAACATCAAATTGACCCTGGAAACAGAGTTTGTAGGTTTGATCCCACTGGACACTACTGTCACACTAATATGAATGTCTCATGGCAAATTCCAACATACATTATTCATATTTGCATGCGTATTTGCCTGTGAGTGCTACATTTGGTTTTATGGGCTGATGCAGAAAATTTACAATCAATAGTCAGTCGTCGGTGCTTACCTGTGTTCTTCGCAGTGTGTGTGTGTGTGTGTGTGTGTGTGTGTGTGTGTGTGTGTGTGGTCGTGACCTCCTACCGTTTCAGCAGATGCCAGCTCAGCCTGCTCCAGCACGTCTCCTCTGTCTGCATTATATTGTCTATCTTACACAGGGTATATCTTAACCTAAAGGATCAGAATACTACATTCCTCCAATGTTTTTATCAAATCATATTGCATCCATATCATGCATCACATCTTGAATATTGTTGAACTTTCCCAAAGATAGAATATGACTAGATAAAACTTTAGTACACAGAATATGTGGTGGTTTATATAGATCTGGAGGTTTAACAGTTAATCTAACTCAAACATACCGGTATACAGTATTTGATTACTAGGAAATGAGGTTGCTTAAAGCAAAATGTTCAGTTCCCTGAATAATGACGGGGCATCAAACAAAGGTTTCAGTTTCTCCCCCATGCTGTGCAAATAGAAAGCTGCCGCTTTCTACACTTGCAAGTCCTCTGCACTATTATGTGTCAAATTGACCATAAAAGAGGTTGTTTTTTTTTCTGTCAATCTACATGCACATTTTATAATTTTTAACATTTTGTTGCATGTCCAGGACTGCCAAATTATTACCTGTTCATCCCTGCGTCCTATAGCTCATCTTTTATTGTCTTATATTATCTCTTAGAGCAGTAAACAAGAATTCCCTACATGGAGTTTTATTTGAGCAATCATGATTTTATTAGAGAGCATAATCTCCTCTCCTCTGTGTATTACATGTTGTATTTCTTGCGCATGTGTTTTGTGTTGTGGCAGCTGGTCTGACCACATGTGCAGCTAAAAAAGTGGATCTCCGTCTGCAGAGCTGTGTGGATCAACAGAACATCCACATTTTTCAAAGACAGGGAAGAACGAGGGCTTGAGATGTTAATTTGAACTCATTTTTCTGTGCTGTACCTCAAATATACAGCAAAATCTGTCAGAATAGGAGCCATTGTGAGAACTTTTTCCCAAAATATCAAAGGGAAGTGTGCAGGCAGCTGAGGCAGGCTGGCAAGTCAGAGCCAGCGACTCCACAAAAACTATCCATCACCATCATCTCTGAGCTTAGCTAGTTTGCTACTTACTTTACTTGTCATGCCTTGTCATCACACAACAGCCAAAGATGCTCAATCACACACTTCAGCTGAACTGTCTTTCTCGGCTAACTCTTGACGTGTTTTTCAAACTGTGTGCTGGCAACCACGCCAGTCAGATGTGGACTATGAGCATGACGTGCAATGCTCCGAAGACTTAGTTTCATTTCCACTTGTGTTTTAAATTAAACACCCCAGATGTCTGTTTCACGGTGCGCAGCGTGCCATGTGCTGATGCATTGGACTGCTGCATGCAAACTGCTGTTGTGCATCAAAGACATGCACACTGCTGCCTACAACTTGACTGCATGAACTCAGATGGCTTGGTTTTTGTGTGCTTGTGTTTTGGGTTTGTAATAAATAATTGCTCATTTACTTTTCAATAATGCCTTTATAAAACCCTATGCCCGAGTTCACTATAGGATTGCAGGTCGTTTGTGACTGAAATTTAGAGTTTTGGGTTTTTGGCTAATTTCCAAAGTCCTTGCTAAGGGACGGTTGCACCTCAATCTGTAGTGCTAACCAAACAGCATCTCCATGTGCTGGTGCAGTTTTTGTGCATTTATTTGCAGGGGCAGTTTGAGGGACCCCCCTAACAGCAAGCACCCCCCACCCCCTTGGCCCCCCTGCTAAGTGCTGAGTCTCAGGCATTAAAGAGCATATTTTAAGTTAGACACTCCCTTAAACAAATGTTTAGAGAAATATAATAGAAACTTTTTCTGAATAAAAATTTACACAAATTCAGCTTATTTAGGCTCTTGGATTCGTTTTTGTGAGAATTGTCAATTTTTTCACCAAACCGGAAGTGACGACAGTTCAGGGAGACCGTTCGTTCTCTATATAGAAAACTGATCCACTTATCACTACTTGTGACGAGCAAAACAAACCCCTAGAGTGCCGTTATTTTATTACTTTATTACTATAGTGAGCAGTTATTAAGATAAAAAAAAAAAAAAAAAAAAAAAAAAAAAAAAAAAAAAAAAAAAAAAAAAAGATAAAAACAATCCGTCCTGTAAGGCTGTACCCTGTCGGTCCAGCTGTAGACCGTGACCCACCTCCTCACTTGGGTCTGGGTAAAATACCAGCGTTTAGCACCAGGTTTTTGATCATCAGAGCTCCAAACATTGAGCTGCGTTCAGGTGGATTGTTAAGAAATGAAAGAGTTTATAAAAAGTTTCACAGGATACAGCTAAACGGTTCGAGGCTGACCGAAACAGTGTCGGGTCAGGCTGGAAACCCCGCCGTGAAGCCCCTCTTGGGAGCCGCTGGGAACGGGAAGCCCCTCTGGAGAGCATCGCCGCATGGATTTACTGTACCCCGCCAGCCAGGTGAGGGTCAGACACCTGAAGGAAATGCTCTCATGAAATCGCGGACCGGTACCGGATTACGACCCACCACGAACCGTACCAAACCTGGCATGGAAACGAGACTCAAGTCTCCCCGTTAGCTCCTGTTAGCTGCTGTGTGCTAACAGCGGTTCCGGTGAATGGATCGAAGTAACGGCGCCTGTTTAGAGTCACACTGAATGTTTTTCGTCGGTATGTGGGACTCCATCACATCCAGTCCTGGACTAGACCAGGACCGCCGGGGTTTTTCGTCTCCAAACAGAAGTCACCGTACCGGTAAGGAAGCCGTCCCGTTGTTGACTCAGTGTCCTGACAGACTGGCGATTGGCATTCATAAACATAATAATTTAGCATTTTTTATTAAAATGAATACACACCGACTCGATTAAAGAGCGCTCTAACCTAAAACTAACAACTCATCGCCGACAGCGAGCAGGCAGCTGGCAGACTAGAGCGGTGCCAGTCTGAGATGTTAAAGTAGTTTAGCTTTAAAAAATCTACACAATGATTAAAACAAGCATCTGTTACACAAACTCCACACAACAAAGGGCTCAAATGATCATATTTATGGGATTATTGATCGTACAGAGTGTTAAATTATCCTACAAATACTTTATTTATCTACATCAGACAACACTGTAAGCAGCGCCACCTAGCTAGGAGCTCCCTTAGCTGACGTCACAGGTCCACATATGAAAAAAAAAGCGTTTTTAGAAGCTTTGCAAAAAGGGGCACTTTGGACTAGAAAAATGGTTTTAAAAAATGTATTGTAAAACAAAATACCCTCAATAAACATTTCAAATAGTATTTTTGGACAGAGTTTTATCAGAATAATAAAAAAAAAAGAACTTAATATATGCTCTTTAAGCCTAGTTTATACTTCTCCAACAGCACGTTTGTGCTCACACGCACACATATTGATGGAGATGTTTTTGATTTATACTTCTCCGTCAGTGTTGTGAAGCAATTCTCCACCAGGACAGCAGAGGGCGCATAACTTTTCTGCAGTAATGCCTCTGGTCGACCAAAGTTTGTTTATTTCAGCTCAGTAATGGCCGACAGAGATCGAATTTTGATTGAGTTTGAACAGATTGATCTCGAGGAACAAACAATGTTGTTAAAAAGAATTAAACAGGAGTGAGGAGACAGCGGCGTCTGTTGAATGTCCGTCCGTTCAGTGAGGACGAGGCAGACGACGAGCAAATATGTAGCTCTTGTTGAACCCTTTAGGGACACATGTTTTCTAAATCTTATTTTGCTGGTTCTCATTCATCATCTCTGCCTCTTTCCTCGCTGTCACTTGAATCAGATGGTAATTGCTCCAATATCTTGTAGACTTTAAAATATATCTCACTCTTCATCACAGACAAGTATAATGGAGATGTATTACTTTACACTGATATACCACATTCGTCTGCCAGACGTTTCTCGAGCTGATCCATATCTGCTTCCGCGAGATTCAACTATTAGTACTCTGTTGATACCGGCGTCAAACCGGAAATTATCACTGGGTATTGAGTCGACCAATCACAGGCATGCCTTGTCCATCACTTTCGACGGATAGTTAGAAAAGTGAGCTCGACTCCGTCCGTCGTTGCGAGGCTGTCGGAGAGCTCTTGTGTCGACGGATAATGGCGTTGCGTGTCTCCGTAACGACGCAGACGGAGAAGTATAAATCAGGCTTTAGAGACAAATGCTGCTTCATGTTGTCACTGCATATGATAGCCAAGAGTTCAAAGTATTTTTGCAAAATAGTTTTAATTTGAAACTTATTGAAGTTATTGTGTCAAAAGTAACTGTAACTGAATTGCTGTTATTATATTGCTGTGATTATAAACAAACATTTGAAATACTTAAATGGTAAAAATGGTGGCCTGTATTTATGGATCGCTTTCTAGAGTGTTCTACACTCCCCGAAGCGCTGTACAAAACAACAGTCATTCACTCACACATTCACACACTGGTAGTGATAAACTACGTTGTAGCCTCAGCCGCCCTGGGATGCACTGATGGAGGTGGGGATGCCATGCACCGGCGCCTGCCAAGTCCCTCAGACCACCACCAGTAGGCAAGGTGGGTGAAGTGTCTTGCCCAAGGACACAACGACAATGTAACCCAGCTGGAGCTGGGATTGAACTGGCAACCCTCTGGTTGCCAGACGGCCACTCTACCAACTGAGCTACATGCCGTCTCCATACTTAAAGACAATGTTTGTAGTTTGTTGTTTTATTTATTTATTTATTTATTAACCTTTATTTAACCAGGAAAGTCCCATTGAGATTCAGAATCTCTTTTACAAGGGAGTCCTGGATTACCACCTATAGGGCATGTTGTGATTGGTTTTAGAATGTGCCCCTCTAAAAAAGCAGCTGGCCCCAGCCTGCCTAACACCCCCTCCATCTTTGTGAAAATTAAGATCTCCTTCTGAGGAGAGTGAACTTATCAGCCACGAGAAAACAGCAGCTCTGCCAAATTAAGACAGGATGGATCAAAATTAAATATATAAGTTGATTTAATGACTATCCTGTTGTTTTGATTGAACGTTTTTGCAAACTTTTAGTTTGATGCAAGTTGAAATGAGTTAAGAGTAATAACTATTGAAGTACCGGTCTATTTGATACTGGGCCGTTAGAAAGGCAGAATAAAAAAGTGTAATTGATGTATCGATCGCCTCTGAAAGATCCAGCGTAGACACACATCACTGTATGAAGCCCACAGCCATCAGCTGAGAAACTGTGCAGCTTGGGATCCCAATATGGCGATGTCCTTAAAAATGGTTGTTTTGTCAGCCCTCTACAAAAACAGATGACTACTGAATGCAGCTCATCTGCTGCCTGGAGTTACAAACACTTCATCTGAGTTCCTAGTACAATCAAACGCACCAGGACCGTGGTGGACTTTTTATTTTTTACAAATATCATTGAAAAGGGTTGTACATACAAATAATTGTACACCAAACAGCAGATAGGTGGTCCAACATACATGTAAAATCAAATGCAAATAAATAATAAATAAATCACAAAAAAATTTAGTTGGTAATTTATAATATATAATATATTTATTTATAACAGTTACTTTCCCTAGTAACTAGTTACTTTGAAAGTAATGAGTAACTTAAAGTAACTGAGTAACTTTTTAAAAAAGTAATTAGTAATGTAACTAAGTTACTAATTTAAAGTAACTTACCCAACACTGGTCTAGAACCTCCGTTGTTTATGCATCCATCCAGGTTTATGTAAATTACTGTTGTGACATTTGACACGTGTTATAGTGTGAAATATTTACCTTCTCATGAGAGCTGGTGGTATTTGCAGCTCATGGTGTGAAATCAGAAAAAGGAGCAACCTGCTGCTGCTTCCACAAAAAGAGGATAGAAAAGTCTAATTCTTTATCTTAAGGAGTAATTGTGTCAGACATTGCTCATTGCTATGGGTGGTTGGAATCCTCAAAAATACTTACATTTCAATGTGGTATTTTTAAATGCTGTTAAAGGGCTTGACTTTTTATACAGTGCTTAGAACTGTAACATGAATTGGTTATAGAACAATGATATTCACTTAATCAGACAAGGAACTGAAAGCATTGTTTTGAGTATATATGTGTGTAGTGTTTGTGTATGTCTTAATCATCATATACATGCTGGAATAATGTAAAAAGTCATCTTAAAAGTGAGGAACCATGGCTGCTGGATCTCCCAAAAATGTGAAATATGTGGTTACCTTCTGTTGTCCTTCATTATCCCAATAAAAAAAATATTACTTAGTTACTTTTCATTGTTAAAAATAGCCACAGCATCAGTGAAGTCCTTTTATCCACTGTAAATTCAAAACTGTGCTTTATAATAATGATATTGGTTATGATCTACAGTTGCATCAGTCAGGTTGGCAATACTGTGTTCCAAAATAAAAGGAGCTGATTTCCCTGAATGACCAGGTATTTCCATCTATCCCATCTTTTTTCTTCCCTGAGGGCATGAGGCTATTCCAGAATGACAACGCCAGCATTCACCTGACTCAAATTATGAAAAAGTCTCAGGGAGCAGGAGACATCATGTCATATGTGAACTGGCCAGCACAGAGTTTAAACCTTAATCCTACTGACAATCTTTGGAATGAGCTCAAGATGACTGTGTGCTGTTTCCATCAAAAAATGATGCAATTCTGAATGCAAATATGTTGAAAATGATGCCATGAACACATAAAGGTTACAACAAACAGCTGTCTGTTCTGTGCATGTTTTCCTGATTTTCACCTTGGCAGTAATTCATAACGATAGTTCTGTTGTATCTGATAGAGTGGGATTTTAAGTGTTTTGAATCAGTCTCAGCTCATAGAATATGATCACATTTACAAAGACATTATTACATAACTGTGGTTATAACAGCAATTATCACCACCATCATTTTTCACTAGTGTAATAATTGCTTTGCACCAACTGTTCTCTGACCTGAAACTTTGTTACTATCAGACACAAAACGGGTACTGTTAATTAAAGGTCAACTGAAATGAGGGTGTAAAAATGGCCAGTGTGGATATCAGGGCAGTTACACATTAAATAAACGTTCTCCCCAAAATTAAAAAGTACTTCTATGGAACGTTGATGTGTAGTTGTGGGAGAAAAAAAATGAGAAATAACATCCTTTTGTTGAAAGACATGTTGCAGTTCATAAAATATCATCACAAATATCTATATTTTACTACAATTACTTTCAGTTATTAATGTCTAATCTAAACGCAGAATCAAATGTAGATATTAGTTTGATTCCCTATTTTTGTTTTCAGAATAACATTTAATGTATACAGTAAAAACTAAATGTTAAAATTTAAATATAAATTAGATGGTCATAAACGATGTTTAGCATTAAACATAGTGAATAAATGGTAAATGTCCTGCATTTATAGAGTACTTTCTAGAGTGTTCTACACTCCCCAAAGCGCCGTACAATACAACAGTCAAGGTTACTTCACACCGGATGCGGTGTGGACTCAGCAAGGATTAAAAACCATGGATTCCAATCATAGCCTCCACACTGGCTCTGGTGTGGCTGTATTATCCAGACTATAAATTGCTCCGGAGTATACGTCGCACCAGCCCAAAAATGCACAATAAAGAAGAAAAAACATATATAAGTCACACTGGACTTTAAGTTGCATTTTTGGAGGAAATTTTATTTTACAAAATCCGAGCTTAAGAACTGGTATTTCACATTATTAGCTGTTTTCATAAAACAATGCCGGCAATTTGCCGCAAAGCTGAGCCGATATGTGGGAGCCTTTGGTCGTTCATAAGGGTTAAGACCATGCTGGTAATGTTGTGCAATCATGTGCTTTAAACAAAAGATTACTCACTGGCGCCCTTCACGCTGCCAACGTGCAGCGTTACAGAGACGTGAGACGGAAGGTCTCTTGGTAAACAAACAGGCGACTTCTGCTTCTGCTCATAACGCCAGAAGCACCCGGGTCTCGGCGTCGCTCCAGTTTAGGTATTTACCTGAATTTTAAATACTTTTTCCAGTCGGGGGTCAGTTCACCTTTGCTACGTTATTAGCAACACCTCCCTCTGTTGCGCCAAGGAGTGATTTTCATTCACAAGCCTGGCGTTGCGGTAATATTTCTACCAAGCCTGGCAGCTGATTGGTACACAGGCCTAGACTGCCATCTAGTGGTTTTAGGTGTGAAAATGACAAACACGTGAAATTAATTAAAATTATATACTTCAGTATATAAGTCGCAGGACCAGCCAAACTATGAAAAAGAGTGTGACTTATAGTCCGGAAAATACGGTACATCTCAAGCTTTATGTCATTTACTACTCCTGATTATTCCTGACACCTCCCTATTTCCTCTAGGCCAGTCATTCTCAAACTGTGGTACGCGTACCACTGGTGGTACGCGAGCGCCCCCTGGTGGTACGCGGAGGACCCAACTCTTTTGTTTTTAATGAAATATTGGTGACTAAAATAGTGAACTTTTTTTTTAAATTAAGCGCTTGTAACGGGAGGTGGCCTAATTTGGGTATATTTTCACCACTATTAAAATATTTTTAGGCACGCGCCTTCTGACCACGCAGAGCGGATTAAAATCCCAGCGAGCAGCAGCTGTGTGTAATGACGGGATCTCGCCTCGCCTTTTTCCGCTTATCTAGGTCCGGGTAGCGGGCCGGGAGCCCAGACCCCCCCACTCCCCAGCCTCCTCCTCCACCACCCAACTTGTCCAAACCGCCTCAACTGGTTCTAGATCAGTGGTTCGAGTCTCCAAACTCCAAATGTCCGAACTCATCCTATCTCTAATAATCCCGGCCGCCCTGCAGAGGAAACTCATTTCAGCCGCTTGTATCCGCGATCTAGCTCTTTCAGTTATTACGCAAAGGCCCGGCGCCAGTGGGAGAGGGAAGAGGGGGCGTTTTACACACATTGGGGGGCAGCCGGTCGGTGTTTGAGCGGGGGGTGGGGGGATTGTCACCGAGGTGGTGCGCTTCCATCGGTCCGCGGTGCGCGCCCGGTCCAACTAATGAGCGCTCCTCTGCCGGGGAGCGCAGCGGGACTAGAGCTGCGCACATAACTCACTTGGGTTCGGACCTGATCCTTCAAGCTGATCAATACATCAATTACATTTATTTTATTTCGCCTTTCTGACCAAAATGAACCACATTGAGTTTCCTGATTTGTTTGAAAACAGCTGATCTACGGGTTGCCGTGGTAACGAGGCAGCGTGGGGTGCGTGACAGCTGGAGGAGAGAGAGTGCAGACCCAGAAAACGACTTGATGTTTGTTTTTTGTAACACGCGACAGCTGACAGTCTTCCTGTTAGTAAATAAAACTCAGAGATTTGGAAGAACTGACTTTTTGTGTGAAAGACCATTACAATATTGTTAAAATGAATGAAAAGTAAATAATGTTGAAAATGTCATTATCATATTTTTTTATTAATAAGTGACAGATAAAAATGGATTATGACTGGATTTTTTTTGTACCCTGTCAGTCAAATTATGAAAATGTCTAGCGAGACCTCTGATTCCAGTTAAAAAACAGTCAAATTGTGCATTATTTAAAGGTCCAACATCATGGTGGTACTTGAAGATCCTACATAGGTTTTAGGTGGTACTCGGGTAAAAAAGTTTGAGAACCACTGCTCTAGGCTATCCTGTGAAAGAACACCCAACCATTTATTCATTGTTTGTTCCACAAAGTTTGTTCTACATGAACAGAGTGGATAAACACAGTCTTACTTAAGTTGGACCAGATGTACTGATGCTCATGGGTAGTAAACACATACTGTACATCTCCAGAGTTCATACTCTATGCCTTTATCAGTGTTCTTGTCTGGGTTCATTTTAGATGCAACTTTATATTTAGATTTGATTCAAAATATTTATTTTATCATTATAATTAGGAGATATTTTAAAACATTACAGAACATTGCATTTTCCTAAATCAATGTGAAAAGTGAATAATATTTTCAGACATTATGAGAAATTGTGACCAAATTCAGCAGTTAAACTGCTAAATGTACAAATTTAGAAGGAACCTGTGAACACCAAGATTGCAACTTTTGTCATTATTGATCCCTCCATCCATCCATTTTCATAACCGCTTCATCCAGTAAGGTGTTTATTTCCAGCAGTCACGGGGTGAGAGGCGGGAACACCATGGGTCGCTAGTCCATCACAGTCATTATTTAGGAAAACAAAAAAGTGTTTATCCTAAGAGGTAATCGGGGAAATGTCTGGGTGGAAGGAGGTTGTTTGTAGGCTATTGTGAAAAACAGAATCGGGAGTGTAATGATCTATTAGACACCACACCACTGCACAGCCATTAACAAACATCGACAAGGTTTCACAAAGTTGTCCTTATTTTTTGTTACAGCATTTGCAAAATTCAAGGCAACAATAAAAAATAAATACAGGAAAAAAAAACACATTTCAGATTTACAAAAAAGTGACATGTTTGACTGGTCAGCACAGCATTTTACTGGATAATTGCAGCAGATTTAAGCCAATATTTCTGTACAACACCAAACTGTGTTAGAGACCTTTGCTTTGGCATCCTCTGCATGGTGTTTCACCGAAATGAATGAGCGCTCTGGTTTATTCAGTACTGTTGTCTGTGATAACAGTGACCCCTAAAACTTGTGAGTCAAACTTTATTTTTGATTTGTGGGCATAGTGATGTGGTATAGCAAATGCACCCAGATTGCAAACTCAGAGGCAGAGAAGAAAAGTAATTTAATTGAAATGAAAAGCAAAACCATCAACCGTGAGAACAGTAGGAAATGGAAACGGGACAGAGGAAGGATCTGACAAAAAAGCTGAGGACTATATCTGCTGGGAGGGTGACTACTTACTGAGAACAAATAGACTGACTAATTGATGCAGGGCAGGTGGATGTTAAGCCTGGGTCACACAGGCAAGTCTTCTGGTCTCACAGGACACATTCCTAAAAGCGGAGCGCCCTTGAACGCAGTTTGCAAAATCATGTGATAGTCAGAATATCTTGTGGGAACTGAGAGCAGGAAGAATGAAGCACATCTTTTGGTCTGTATGTGGTCAGATCTACCTTCATGCTTTGTGGGATTATTTGTCAACAGTGAGCTATATTGGTTTCAAAAAGCTTAATTATGTAAATATTCCACAATAAAACGCTCCTTGTCCACAGCTGGCGGTTGTTTTTGTTTGCCGTACTAGTAGCGGTTCAGCGTATTGTCTGTGTCATAAAGTACTCCACAACGTCATGACACATGTTTCAGCCATGCCATGGCGCAGAAATAGAGGTGGTGCGTGCGTATGCTTCTGGGATGTGGCGTGGAGGTCCCCGTGTCACCACTTTCACCGACTATAATGGTTTTGTTTTGAAGTCATGGCTCGGGCGTGTGACCCAGGCTTTAGTGTTGACCTGAATAACTGGGTAAAAAAAACAAAACTAACAATTACTGAATGCAATTAATAACATGATGACATGAATTATGCTTTTTCATCATCTCACATAGTACCTTTAGCTTTGCTGTTCCCTTTCTCGTGCTCCTTATATTCCACATCACCACCTGAATTAATTTGAATGTATGTCAGTGAGTGCCAATTCCCAGACTTCTGCATTCAAAACAAACAAAAAGAGAGACTGAAAAATGCAACTAAACCACTTACAGACCTCCTCAGGCAGAAGTGACTTGGCACAAGCAAAAATAAGCTCTGAGTAATGGAATTTCTTACATGTGAAATTGAAGTTTGGGAAGTAAAAACGGCCCACACAAAGGTCTTACAAAGGCACACATCAAAATGGCTTTAAGCAAACGAGCTTAGCTGTGACTGAAACGAGGGAGGGTTGAAAGAAGTCCTTTCATGCATAACTCATCAAACCAACAGCACTGTTCTCTTATCATTACCCAGCAACCTAATGTTATGTGATGTCATTCATAATGCAGAAAGAGCAAAGAGATGACAGTGGGCTTACATTGATTAATATTTATATGCTTCAGAACCTTGAAAGATGCTGAGATATCACTGGTCAGGGCTCTAATCAACACATTAAATATGTATACTGATATTTGTAAGGGGGGAAAAAGCAGCTTTGCAGCAAATCATTTGCAGCTGAAATGTTTGTGATTGAATATGTTATGTTTCTGTGCAAATTTGTTCATAACTGCAAACTTGACAAACGATCCCATTATGAAAGGCTACTTTTGAGTAGGTTTGGCTGAACTAAAGATTCTGCGTAATGATTTCAAAATAAATATTTCAGCACTTTTTTTTAATTACATCCATACTTTTTGGCTGCTTTGCATTTACTCAGCTGGTATGTAGAAGATAGCTGTGGTGTTGTAGCTGTGCATTCATGCATGAAAACAGCATATATACATCTGAGTGTGTGTTTTTGTGGCTGTGTGTTTATCATCTGCACATGTGCACCGCAGTTCCCTGCTGTTTTGTAATTAAAGCTGAAGTCTAGTCTAATTCCCCTTACTTTGCAGTTCTGGAGGTTAATTGCAAAAGCCACGCTGCCCATGGCAATCTCTCCACCATTCTAGTACTTTTCTATGCAAACTACAGAGAAGATAGTTTGGAGTAAATGAGAGGATGTGGAGATGCAGTAATAACAACACCATTATCCTCTTGGTACATGAAGAGAAACAGGGTGAGGCAGGGTAACTAGTTAGCCCCCATGCAAATATTAGCGAGGGCAAAACAAATGCTAATGGCAAAAAAAGATGCTTACGTTTAGTTTTAATGAATAATTTGCTGACCGTGTTTGCAAGTGTGCATAGAGTTGTGGGAACAGAATGGATCTACTACTGTGGAAACTAAAGGAAAAAGAATGATGTGCCAAATGATAAAAGAAAAAGTCTAATTTTCTTTCAAAACGCTTTAATTAAAGTCAAAAAGATTCAAAATTTCCTCCACAGTTCTAGACTGTAGATGTTTCATGTTCATGAAGGCCAACTCAGGAGGCTTTTCAAGATTATTATATATATTTTTTTATTGCAAGCTCTTTACTTCAGACACAGAAACGGCAAAGCAGGTAATATTCTGTATGTGTGTAGCGGGCAGTTGGAGCTGTGGTACTGTCAGACATCTCTAACCTTCTCGGCGTGCAACTCTGTGATTGACGTCTCAGTGGTGAAAAAGTGGGCAGCGAGAAGACCAGATATTACTGCGGAGGTCAAGGTTGAACAGAGTGAGCAATCACTTCAGTCCATGTGTGTGTGAGAACGTGTGTGCATGCATCCGTATCTACCTTCCCATTGCAATTTCCCCTTTGTGATGATACCAATTTTGCCATAAGATAGCACTCGCTATTGAATTTTAAAGCTATCATTTGATCCCCATTGACACCAACACGTTTCTCCCCAATGTAAGAAAATACATCTCAGCTAACACCTTGGTAAATGAACTAATGAGCAGTGAGACAAACTGGTAGAAGCACCTTTGTTTTAATTTCATAACTGGATGAAGGATGCAGATATTATATCCATTTCACATGTATTCTCCTGATAAAGGACTCAAAGGTAATTTGACAAATTACGCAAAGATGTATGTATGGACATTTGTCCTCCTGGCATTATGCATTTATTATAATGTAGGTCAAAGGTCTGAGACAAGTAATAAATAGAGATGCACTGAAGATTGGGCCACCAAACTTTTTGGCCAAAAATGACCCAAAAGTGCATTTTTGGTTTTCAGCCAAAATACCTAAACCATCAAAACTACACGCCGAAATGTGTGCTCTCACAAGCAAATCGCACAGCCAGCACGTGAGAAACGAGATAAGAGCCATCATGTCTACGTGTGGACTTATTTCATTATCTCTGCTGGTGATTGTTGGCCGTTCCGGACCGCAACGAGAAGTCAGCCAAGCCTGTGATATGAACGGCATGTTTCAATTTGCTTCTCCTGCTGCAGAGCACTTTGGAGCTACAAGTGACAGCTACTGATTTGTGGATTATGGTTGCCTTCAGACTGAAGGTTTTCCAATTTTATGCCAAACCAGCCTTGTTCTACTAACTCATATGGGTCATAGAGCGGACAGCCAGATCTTAACCTATAGTGTGAAGGGGACCTCAGTGTGACCCTTCTATGCCATAAGGGACCTACAGTATTACAGGATTTAATAGATCTAAAGTTAAATAAATAGAACATCATAAATGTATCTATCCATCCATTTTCATCAGCCTATTCAAGGTAGGGTCATAGAGTCAACTGGTCCATGAGGGAAGCCAAGACATCCCTCACCTCAGTGACAATCTCCAGCTCCTCCTGGGAGATCCCAAGGCATTACCAGGTCAGGGTAGAATAAGTTATTGGTTTACCCTGGTGTCTCATCCCAGTGGACCAATCCCAGAAGATACCCTAGTCCAGGGGTACTCAATTACAAATCTGAAAGGGCCACAGAAACATCCACTGCTGCGGATCACTGGAATTGGTCTGGGGGTGTATGTGTGTGTCGACTGCTTTTATGTCCAACTCTCGCTGCCGTATCAGAGATATGGCGGAGGTCGCCGGTCCAATAATGAAAGTGACACTTAAGGACAGCAGCTTCTCGTCATGTAATGATGAGGTGAGCCGGCAATACTATGCTGACTCGTGATGGCAACATAGATTTAGTGACATAATTACAGGTCAGGGGACACAGTATCAGGTTAACATGGCAGAAAGGTGCAGCTTATGGAGATGGAGTAGCTCTGCTCTAGTCTGAAGACCTCAGCTGAAGTTTTTTTTGAAGGAGCTCCTCAACTTGCTTGGAGTTGCTCTGCCTCAGGTGAGATGAAAACAGTAAAGATAANAGCCGGTGTTCCGGACACCCACCGCCAACCAGCGGAGCTTGCCGCTAGACCGAGCCGGACGGCCGCCTCAGTCGGAGGGGCTACCCAGCGGGCCAAGCCGGTGTACTGGACACCCACTGACATTTAGCGAAACTGCCTGGCAGACCGCCAGTGAACGGGAGGCTAAGACCTAAGCTAAGCGAAGCACGGAGTGAGGCTGAGGCGGGAGAGGCCTGGACCACACCGTAGTCTGCTACCTCTGGACTTGGGCTCCAGCGCCAACCACCGGACCCTTCCGACGGACCACACCCAAGCTCCGGGTACGGTACATCAGCCACCTAGCAGCTTAGCTAGCAATAAAGCTAAAAAACAAACATGCCACCCAAAAAAGGAAATGTGTGTGACGAGGAACTAGAAGAAATTAAGAAATCATTGAGCTTCATGTCAGAAGAAATCTCAACTATTTCTAAACAACAAAAACTTATAATGAACCTGATGGAAGAAATGAAAGACATCAGAAAACAAAACGAAGAGAAGGATAAGAGAATCGCACTTCTGGAAGGACGGATATCTGACTTGGAACAATATTCAAGAATCAATGATGTCATAGTGACCGGATTGGAGACCACGCATAGAACATATGCAAGGGCTACAGCAGCAGATGGTGGCGATCCACCAGAACAAGAATTACAGTCACTTGAGCGCCAGGTAATAGAATTCTTTAAGAACAAAGGAATGAAACTGGAAGGAAAGGATATTGAGGCATGTCACCAGCTGCCAAGGAAAAATAAAAATCAGAAGCCAGGTATCATCATCCGTTTTGTAAACAGAAAACATAAGAAAGAACTGCTTAAACAGGGACATAAGCTTAAAGGAACAAATGTGTATGTCAATGACCATCTGATAAAGAAAAATGCAGATATTGCAAAGGAAGCCAGGTTACTGAGAAAGCAGAAAAAAATACAATCTACGTGGACGACAGATTGTAAGGTGTTTATTAAACTGAATGGGACTCCAGAACAAGCTAAAGTCTTAGTGATCAGAGAGATGAGCGACCTACAAAAATATAAATGACGGATGGAAACAAACGTAACGAATATCAGACAAAATTCTGAATAGCAAGAAACGTATTTATAATGGATACAGATGACAAAATATATGACATAGATGGCAAAATAGATGAGTGTTTATTTGATTTAAACATAAATTGTGAGTATTATGATGAAGAACAACTAAACAGTGGGTTAATTGTGAAGGATACATTGTCACTCCTCCATCTAAACAGTCGAAGTCTGTTTTCTAAGCTGCTAACAATAAAAGATTATTTAGGTAAATTTAAAAATACATTCAGTGTGATTGCTATAACAGAGACTTGGCTAAAAGATGACATCATGGAAGAAGTTTTAATGGAGGGATATGAACTCTATTTTGTAAATAGACAAAATAAAAGAGGTGGTGGAGTTGCCTTGTACATTAAAACAGAATTAAAATGTAAATTAGTGGATGAAATGACAATGGTGGAGGATAATGCTATGGAAATGGTAACAGTAGAAATCAATAATAATTCAAAAAAAAATATTCTGGTCAGTTGTGTTTATAGACCACCGGGCTCTTGTGTCATGGCATTTACTGACAAAATAATCGAGTTGGCAGATCAAACCAAGAACAAAACCTTGTTCATGTGTGGTGATTTTAATATCAATTTAGAACAATCTGCTGGTCAGATAACATCAACTGATTTTGTTGATAACATGTATAGTTTGGGTCTATTTCCTCTGATCAATAAACCTACCAGGATCACTTCAAAAAGTGCAACAATAATTGATAATATATTCACTAATAAGAAAGATGATGTAATAAAGACAGGGATATTGATGACCGATATTAGTGATCATTTACCAGTTTTTTCAGTATTTAAATACAAACATTTGACAAAACAAAATATTACCATAAAGTACAAAAGAGATAAATCAGTTAAAGCCTTGAAGGCACTACAGAAAGATCTTAGTAAACAAAGCTGGGAAAAAGTACATGTTACTGATGTCAATGCTGCATACATAGAATTCATGAAAATACTTATGGAATCATACAATAATAATTGTAAATTAATTAAAGCTACTAGTAAAAGGGAAAATCAACCGTGGATGACAAAAGGAATTAAAAACGCTTGTGCAAAAAAGAATCATCTGTATAGATGCTTCTTAAAAACACAAACTAAGGAATCAGAAGATAAATATAAAAAATATAAAAATAAATTAATAACAATAATTAGGAAACAAAAAAAGGATTACTATGGTGAACTACTGAATAAGAATAAAGACAACATTAAGGCTACATGGGGAATAATAAACAGTGTGACTAACAGAGATCAAACTAAATCAACAATCCCAAATCACTTTGTCAAGGAAAATCAAGATATTTATGATCTAAAAGAAATTACTAATGAATTTAATGATTTTTTTGTGAATGTAGGAGCAAGTTTGGTGGAGAACAAACCAATAATACAAGACAATCTGAATACAATAATTAATACAGTCAACAGCATTTTCCTTGACAAAGTAGAAAAAGAAGAAATAAGAAACATTGTAAAAAACTGTGGAAACAAAAGATCAACTGATTATGAGGACCTGGACATGATGACTGTTAAAAATATCATAGAATCTGTTATTGAGCCATTCACCTACATCTGTAACCTGTCACTTTCAACTGGAATATTCCCTGATTCAATGAAAATAGCTAAAGTTGTTCCTTTGTTTAAGAGTGGTGATAAACACAATTTCACCAACTACAGGCCGGTGTCACTGCTTCCACAGTTTTCCAAAATATTAGAAAAAGTGTTTGTAACAAGGCTGGATAAATTCATTGAAAAATATAATATCTTAAACCCAGAACAGTATGGATTTAGAACCAAACACTCAACAGCAATGGCAATTATGGACTTAACGGACAAAATATCAACAGCAATAGACAATAAAAACTACTTTATCAGCATTTTCATTGATTTAAAGAAAGCATTTGACGTCATAGATCATTCAAGGTTACTTTACAAATTACATCAATATGGAATAAGAGGGGTGGCTCATCAGTGGGTTAAAAGCTATTTAGATAATCGGAAACAATTTGTTCAGATAAATGATACCAGATCAGGACTGTGTAATATTGATTATGGTGTACCACAAGGGTCGGTTCTTGGACCAAAACTGTTCATATTGTTCATTAATGATCTGGTGAATGTATCGGAACTCCTTGGTACGGTTCTGTTTGCTGATGATACCACGTTGTTTTATTCAGGATCTGAAATAAGTGAGGTAACAAAAGTGATAAATATTGAATTGATGAAAATTAAAAACTGGTTTGACATTAACAGATTAACACTGAATCTTAACAAGACTAATTTTATTTTGTTTAATGACAAAAAAAACCCCAATGTGGTATCATTAAAAATAGAGGGGATGGAAATTCAAAGGGTAAAGGAAACTAAATTCTTAGGAGTGATGTTTGATGAGGATCTGACCTGGAAGCCGCATACAAGTTATATAAAAGGAAAAATAGCCAAAGCCATTGCAATACTACATAGAGTCAAGTTTCTGTTGAATAGTTCTGGTCTGTTAACATTATATAACTCATTGATTGTACCGTATTTAACCTACTGTGTAGAAATCTGGGGATCCACATATAAGAGCTATACACAGCCAGTATTCATTTTGCAGAAAAGAGCATTAAGAATTATTAATAATAGTCATTATACAGATCCATCTAACCCGTTATTCATCAAATATAAAATAATGAAATTTCATGATTTGGTTCATTGGAAAATACTACAAACTATGTANTATATATACTGTATATGCAGGCTTTGTAATTAATTATTTGCAATTAATTTCATTTTAAATTAAGAATAAATTTTACCTCAAAAAGCTATTTGTTTTGTTTAAAATAATTTTAGTGGGGACAGAATCAAATAATAGAGCTGAACTTTAATATTGTAAATTCAAGCTCTGTTAATTTCTGATAAAATGCATTTAAAATGCATTTCAGTTCAAATCAATAAAAAACAAAATATCCCTGACTAAAATTAGACTGGCCTAAAAGTACAGAACTTTATCATTTTATTTACTCATTTTAAGTATAATTTCAGAAGGGTATTGTTTTAAAATACTCGGTTTTAACACTTTTAATACCGAGTTTAAAACCGACTTTTTTCAAACCTTTTAACACTCGGTTTGTTTTTGCTCCTGTTTGGATTTATTTCCCTCCCTTGGTTTGATGAATTCACTCTTCAGGTTTTAGGATTTTTCTCTGACTGTTTAATGGGAACAAACCAGTTCCTGCAGGATTCTGGTTCTGAGGAGTGTGAAGGTTCAGCATCTGACGGAGGTCAAAGTGAGAGGTGGGAAGCCTCCATCATCACAGCATCCTGTGCCAGGCGCTGGATCTCTGAGGTGGAGCAGCCTTCAGATTATGACATCATTACATTAAAACAAAAAAGAGCCAAACAGTTGTTGGAACAGCTTGATGAGCCACGCTAGGCTGACACCGGGGACGGAGCAGCGCGTCAGAAGGTGGAGCAGGATGGAGGTCCTCTGGATCATCGAGGCCTCAGCGGTTTGAGTTTCAGAATATAATAGAAGAATACAAAGCTAGTACAGATACTCTGCCTGGGGAGACTGCCTCTGGACAGATTATATAAGATATATTCTTCCTTCTGTCCCTTTTCATTCGAATGTGTAGTGTAAATGTTTATGTATATAATTTTGTTTGTTTTGTGTTCTCCTTTTGAATGAAATAAATTTAATTAAAAAAAAAAAAAAACTTATCCTTCCTATGTTGGAAGCTCATTTCTGTCACTTCTTGTGGATCTTGTATTTTCGACTACAATCCAAATCTTGAGACCATATAAAAAGGTCTACAATGTAGAAGTATCAGTAAATTGAGAGCTTTTCCTGTTCAGCTCCCCTTACCATGGAAGAATACCTTTCATAGACATTAGGGGGGGAACCTTCATCCACTGACTGAGCAATGCATTTTATTTTTTATTAGTTAAACAGCAAATTCAGGTGACACACAGGTCTAGACAGAATACTTCACTGTGCCTAAAATGCCTCAGGTATTGTTTTAATTTTGATTGAACAGAAAAGTAAATGGAGTGTCGAGAAAGAATTTAAAGGGACACTGCCTCAGTGGAAAACAGGCCGAACATTCAGCGTTGTTGTAATTATTTTGAACACTTTTAACTGTCTTCTCTAATTGGGCTTTCATGATCCCACCATGGTCTTTTGTCCACCGTGAGCACAAGTCAAATGTGTCGTTAATGCGTGTGTGAGGGATTTGATAGAGGCGTGCGTATCGTCGAGTGGCTTGACCAAAGCTCTTTGCTGTCAGCTCATTTGTCTTTATCATACACTATCAGAATCACCACACAAGGAGACAGCCATAACTGTCTAGTTGAACAATCTAATAAATGCAAACACACACACAACCACACATTTATGTGAGATAATATCTGACATTTAGCTTGATAACAAAGGTACCCATGGCACTCAGAAAACTGACAGGGAAGCATAAACAATCATACATTCACTCACTTAAACCTCATTACATACAGAAATGTGTAGAGCCCAAATGTACTTCCACACAAGAATAAATCAGTTCTAGCAGGAGACAGTCGGCATGATAAAGCTGATTCATAATTTATCAGCACTAATAGCCACCTGCCTGGACTGCTAGCTATTATCTGCCATAAATTATGGGCTTAGAAACTCATGTGTTTTGACTGAGTACATGTTGAGAGACAGGCTGAAAATATAAATTTAAAATGAGGCTGAGGTTGAGTTTTGACTGCTCTGTGAGACTCAATGTGGAAACGCAGTATGCAGCTGTTTTGCATGTAGTTGTCACCAAAATAAATGTTAAAATATTCCAATGCTGCAAATCATTAGATAGCAACAAAACATGGGACTTGGATCAATGAATAGTAAGCATTTTCTGATTTTAAAAAAAGTATACATTTTCTTATAACATTTAGCTGTTTTAGTGTGAACATATATGTACCAATTCTGTAAAAATTAAACATTCATCATCATAACTGTTGGTTTTATCTATTTTATTTATATACAGGGATGCACATATCTTTTTCCAATTAGACACTCAAATGATGCTTGGTACTCACGCCATATATACAGTAGTTCATATTATCCCTATCCTTTTATTTTATGAAAAAAAAGGCTGTAAGTTTTACACAAAAAAGAAACTCAACACAACGCAAATTCTAAAATCCTCTCAAGTCTCAAATGGAAGATGCATCATTGATGTTCTAAATGGACAGCCACAAAGTTTAAAGTGCAGCAGGGTTAATAAAATTGTCCCATGAGCCCTTGGTTATCTGATAATGCCATAAAACAGGATCAAAATGAGGAAGATGCATTATGTCAATGTAGCTGATTAACTCAAGAGGATGTAAGAAGGCTTTGAAATTCAAGGACTAAATTTAGGACACATTGGTCTTTTATTTTTTGCCATTTTTTGTTGAATCTTGACATCTATTTAAAAACTATAAACTAATGCATCCACAAAATTTGAATTTTAGATTCAGTGTATCCCTGTTTACACTGACAAAATATGAATGTTATGAATATCTAAAATACTCACTTCATACTTGTATATATCTGCATGTTACACAAATCTGGAATCAGAACTTAAAGGCACACTATCTAACTTTTTCATATTTTTAAATCTTTTTCTTGAGCCACTATGTGCTAAAATTACTCTTTACAGGGTTAATGAAAAGTCACTCAGCCCCATCTGCTGCTTGGATCCAGAATACCAGATTTGCAACTACTGAGTCTATAGTCCGGTGCCCCTGAAATCTCACAAAGTCACGTATCTCACGAGGGTTAAGGCTAGTTTATACTTCTCCATCTGTGTTGTTACAGGGACACGCAACGCCATTATCCGTCAACGCAAGGGCTCTCCGACAGGCTCGCAAGGATAAACGGAGTCGAGCTCACTATTTGTCAAACAAGACAGAGAGGACACGTCTCTAATTGGTTGGCCAAACAACCCAAGATCATTTCTGACTTGAAGCTGGTATCGACAGAGTAGTAGAAGTAGAATCTCGCGGAAGCAGATATGGATCAGCTCGAGGAACATCTGGCAGAAGAAGTACAAAAGTACGAACATTTATAAAGTCCATCAATGTCCCTCAAAAGTTGAACAATAGCTGCATTCGCTTGTCCTCTGCCTTGTCCTGTTCAGTGGACGGACATTCAACAGATGCTGCTGTCTTCTTCACTCTAGTTTAATTCTTTTTAACAACATTGTTTGTTCCTCGAGATCAATCAGTTACAGGTCAATCAAAATTTGTTCTCTGTTGGCCATTACTAAGTTGAAGTAAACAAACTGGTCGACCAGAGACTTTACTGCAGAAAAGTTATACACCCTCTGCTGTCCTGGTGAAGAATTGCTTCACAACACCGACGGAGAAGTATAAATCAAAAATGTCTCCATCAATACAGTACATGTGCATGACCACAAACTTGCTGTTGGAGAAAATTATAAAGTAGACTTTAGGCTAACCCAATGTGGCTAGCTGTTATGCTACCGCCAGAGTGTTTTTAGCTCATGATTCCTGATTTTTTTCCATCTCTCTCTGCTTGAACACAGCTGATTTCTTTGAATGAGTGATGAACCGCTCCAGTAGAAAGCAGTGAAGGCTGAGGAGACGTTTCTACAGGTAGATTTAGGTGTTTCTGAGCAAAGACAATGCTAACATTTTTACGACAGTGATTTAAAACGGACACTAGGGGGTGCTAAAAACAAGACAAAACTGCATAGTGTGCCTTTAAACAACAGTTATAACCCTGTTTGATTTGTTGTGCTAAAATTTAAAGAGATGACTTTGATTTGGTTTCTTTATGTCACAATGAGTTGGTAGTTAGCTCAGCTAGCAGATACATCATTGGGTTCTTTTTAGATAATTTATATTTTGGCGTTAACAGGTCAAACTGACTATTTAAACTTACATTGAGTAATTATAGTATCTTCTACCAGCTGGTCATTAAATGGTCTTAGAGACCAAACTGATGTCCCACAGCACAGTGTGGCATAAAAGTTAGAGTAGGACTGAACCAAGTCAGAAATGGGGATTTAGTTGATCAATGGTTACTATTGATTGAGCATGTGTGCATCGCTTTAATTTAAATGAACAGTGACATTATAATATGGTATATGTTCACTATGAGCTGCAATCCTAAGGTTTAACTTTGGCTCACTTTTAATCTTTAAGACCACAAACTCTGAGTAAAGGAGGGGAATATAGTGATTATGTGTCTTAGATAGTAAAACGTGAAACTGTATGAAAACGAGTGACATCAGAGAAACATCCAAATGTAATTTCAACATTTTGATAGCTTCTAATCTGACTTGCAATAGGACTAAACAGGCTTTGTTTTATCATCGCCGATACTTATTAAACCTTTGACCCTTTCTAAGTAAAACACATCCACTTCTTTAACACCACGGTGTCTTTATCTATCCAGAGACTCTCATGTATTTGGAAAATCCAGATTTCTGATACACAGCACTACCTTGAAGAAGAAACGTAGGATGTGAACTTTCAAGCTTAAAAGTTAAAGTAAGGATGTCTAATCTTCGAATGTTCAAACACACCTGCATAATTCTGATGGTTTCACATCTCAAAGTTTAAATACCATTCATCTTTTTTATTTTCCAAGTTCACAGTGAATAAAATACATGTGGCAGTAGTAAGCATTGTTAGAAGTTGTAAAAACTGCAAACTTTCTGATTCTAATGTTTAAAAGTTCAGAACTTATGAGTTTAAACTGAAGCTGACAGAGTGAAGAGGCATACTTAAATTTATTGGTGCTGACTTTTAAGATTGGGGATTTGGTTGGTTTAATAAGGAGCTGGAGTATGGTGCATGATTTTTATATAAAAAATTGCTTTGATACTGGATTTCATGGAAGTATTTCTCAAGTTTTAACAGGCAAAAGGGTAAATCTGCCCAAACAGGTGTTCACTTATTACCAAAGAAAAAAGGTGGACTGGTTTGGAACTGAACAAGATCTGCAAGCTTTGAAGGTTCAGAGAGTCCAATAAATTTGCTCATGTAGGAATGGAATATGCTCTCTTTTTAAATATGTGTTTTCACTGCTGGATTCCACTTCCCTGGATCCAAAATGTCAAAATGGAAAAAGTAATTTAATTTTGCTATGGGTTTTCAAGATTATTGAAAGGGAAAGTAATTAAATGAAGAGCTGGAACAAACTTTTTTTTATATATTCCAAAATCCTTTCTGAGTCTTCCGCAATTTTCTTTCACTGTCAAGTTAGTTCAGCATCCAGCTTTGACTAGAGGAGCCTCTGTGTGTGTAAAGAAAAATATAATTACTTTGATTTGTCCTTTTAAAATGGTCTTTGTGTTTTGTGTCCTCCAAATATGTGTGTGTGTGTAGTTTTAGATGGTGAAAAAAGATACACATTTTAAGATTTAATTACAAAATGAAATGTGATGAGTCAAAATACTGTCTGTCCTTAAACTGTGGACATCTCTTATTTATAATTTACACCCACACGCTGTCTTTTTCTTCCACTTGCAAATAACATTTCTGAGCTAGATACATGCAAAATATGTATCACCATAAAGACTGAGCCTATAAAAATGGTGCCTTTATCCTGATGTAGTGTTTTATAAAGAGGGCATCATATACATTTGGTTTATTCGCCCGAACAGTTTGTCTTGATTTAGCAAAGGTGTAGCAGAAACTGTGAATTATGTGTTGTTTTTGTTTAGGTACCTTCAGATGCAGATTCAGATTCTGGTCACCTCAGCTTGAACATGCACCATGTCTGAAGAGTGATTTCACAGAAAATCCCAGAAGTTAGTAGTCCGTACACAGGCTTTCTGCATATATGTTTTCCATTAGGTCAGACCCAAGGAATCCATAAAGGAAGTTACTTTAGTTAACATCACAAAGAGAAACAATGCAACGGACTGTCTGTGACTTTCACCTGAAGTGATTCAAAGGTGTCAGAGACTGGGAAATGACACGTTCATATACAGCACAGCTGATAAGAAGATGGGTGAGAGGTGTGACACTGTAGCTGGCAGAGTGGAAGGAGAATAGACCAGCTCACTGAACCATCTGTAGGAGGAAAGGAAGGGAAAACTAAAAGAAGGGCGAGAGAAAATAAAGAGGAAAAAGAAACTCCTCTGGCCCCTGGATTCCAGCTTTACGTGAATTAATTATTTATATAATAATTTTAGTGACAGAAAAAGAAAAGCATTCATGCAGACATTTCCAGGAATGAAGACTTTAGTGTTGTAGTCAAGACTATCCAACTCGAGACCGAGTCAGGACCAACACCAGAGCATAGCAAGACCAAGGCGAGACTGAGCCAAGATGGGGTTTGAGACCAGGTAATACTGGTCCCAGTTTGGGTTTTAAATAAGCAAATCCCATCACGTATGACATTTCTGCAGCAGCCACAAATAATGCTCTCCTTTTATTTCTGTCTTCTCCCATTTAACACTGTTAAAACTTTATCGGCTGTTTTTGAATGCAGAATGTAGTTTTACACTCAGTTGTAGAAAAAAAAGAGGATGTTATTGCAGCTGTGGTCCTGACTGGTCTTGAGAAAAAATCCAGAGTTTTTCAGAGATCGAGAAAAGACAGAGTAAAAATGTAGTAGATTCTATGGACGTCCTGATCAGGTTTTTTTGCCCACGAGTCCAAGTCACTTGATTTTGAACATCGACCAATACCAAGTCCCAATCCGATACTTCTACAATGTTGTTGTCATCAACTCTGTTATATCTCCAGACTGCAGACATTCTCGTGCTTTCTGCTTCAAGCAGCTACCGTGTTGCTGGCATTTAACCAATAAAGCGATGTCATACCACACACGTTGCTGTTTCTGTGTGGACTCTGTACCACCGTATAACTATATACAGTATGTGTTAAAATATGAGAATTTACATAGGCTACATATATTTCAGATCAGGAGGTCACATGCATTTTCGATCACGTCTGAAACAAGGTTATCAGGCCCGATTTCCAATCATGTGTTTGGATCTGGACATCCCTAGTCAATTACAAGACAGATCCAAGATTTTGAAAACATGGTACTGAGACTAAGACCGATTTAGAGTACTACAACTAGAAGACTGGATTCGATATGTGTAAACAAATGTTCAGTGTCCTAGAGAAAGTCCTCTAAAGTCTGAGGTTACTAATATATTACTACAAAGTCAAGTTTTTTTTAAAACCAAATCAGAAAGAAATGGAGGCTGACTTGAATAACTGGAATTGAAGTGTTTTGCGCCTCAACAAAACACAGCGCAATGGATGAAAGCAACTACACTAAGGCTTTAAATGGGCTGGCACAGACGCGATATCGCGAAAAAATACATCTTTATTTAGGTTATGACCCATATAGTTTAAAAAATCTGACTTTAAATACGTACAGTCTGGAGGATTTACCCAGCGTTGAAGCAATCAACATAACAAACTACAGCATCTCGTACTATTTTTATAGATGTGTTTCTAAGTAAATGTTCACTAAAATACTAGAAAATAACATTTAGTAAACCCTTACCTGTTAGAAAGTGATCACTGCAAACTCTAGCATTCAGCGCTTCTTGTTTTTACTTTTCGTCTTCTGCCGTTTTCTTTTAGTACGTTTTTTTTTTTTAATTAAGTCCTTTGTGTCACATGACTTTCGGGACATTAAAAAAAAACATTTGTCTTGATCAGAGCTGCAATAATCGAAGACCACACAGAATTTGAGCATTTTGAAGCCGAGTCAACAGAAACAATAGGGTTCTGTGTACATTCTGACCCCCATCTGCATTTGGTGACGTCAACGCTATGACATGTAAAACCCAGCAATATATGCAACATTGTAAATTAGTTTTTTACTTGAATTTTTAAGCCATGCTGTTATTTTTTTATTCAGATTTGTAATGCTGTTGAGATGGCATTGCTAAGAATGGAAGCTGGTATAGACAGTGGTCCTGGTAACTCTATGTAAATTAATTGCGTTGGATCAGTCAGGCGTATGTGAATGCATTTTACCTTTTAGTCTACACATGCATGATAAACTGTGTAGCATTTTGTGTATCTGTACTTGTCTGTGTGCATGTCTTTCTGTTCCGTGGTGTAGGTGATGCGTAGCAGTGACTATATGATTGATGCATAATTATGCAATCAAAGGCTGTCAATCATACCTTTTGCTATGTGACTGCTCCATCATCCTGGCTGTTACGTCTGACTCTGTGCCAGCCTTTATAGTCTATTTGCCTTTGTTTCAGCTGAATACTAATGATGTTTAGAATGTGCATTTGGAGCTTAGGTGACCCCTTCTCACTGTCAACAACAATGAGACAGGACATTACTCTCTCAGGCTTAAGAACGGGATTTGTAAGCAAATATACGAACACAAAGACTCATGTTGGGGAACGGAGATTCAGCACATGCAAACATGTCATGAATAAACACGTTCATTGAGGCTTGTACTTTGGACACCTGTTATTTCTCTCAGTAGGAAACTTAGCTTCTGCTGCTACTTGCCATGTTGTAACACCCACATGTGAACCGTGTATCCTGGGTTGTATTTATACATGCCTGACAAAAGTTCAGTAAAACAATGTAGTGTGTTAAGGGGCCCAACTACTTTATAGTAAAACTGGCATGTTTCTGTGTCTGAACAGATTTTTCATTTGTAATGATAACTAAAAAGCAGAATTTATTTTTGATGTGTTATTTTTGAAGAAGACTTGCATGAGGAGTCTAAGTTGGCAACACAGGTGTCCTGTCCAGGGTGTAACCCTCCTCCTGCCTATTGACTCCTGGAGAGAGACTCCAGCTTCCCTGTGACCATGAACAGGATTAGATAGGCAAAGAAAAGAAAAAGCATATTTCTATTACATCTTTTACAATGCACAATGAGGTACAATACTGAAAATACGAATGTGTTAAAACAATACGTCTTCAGCAGATATTTAAAGATGTCCACAGAGTCCAAATTCTGTAAGAAAAAAAAGGAAAGACATTCCATAGTCTGGGTACGACTGTTTAACAAACCTGTTTCTAAAAAAGTCTTGAAACAAGTGTGGGGAATGGTTAAAAGATTCAGATGAGACAAGCTCAGACTGCAAGACTAAAAGTACGGCTGAATCAACTCAGCAGTAGAAGAAGCAAAGCTCTAAAAGTTGAGAACAACGTTTAAATCTCAAAGCTGCACTGTGTAATCTTCAAACAAGCTAGGTATCGCTAGCTATTTTAGACAAACACGTCTCAGAGCTCTCACCCCTCCTGTTGGCTATAAACCTGGGCTGCACCTCCCCCGGACATGGGACCGCACATTGCCACAGAAACAAGAGAGTGCAAAACACCAGTCATTGAAACGCTACGCTAATGTTCACCCAGTTTTTTACGTCCAAACGTTTTTAGTTGACTGCTAGCTGAAAAGGTGTTTTTCTTTTTTGGACTCTGGTATTTTTCCTAAAATTGAAGCACTAACAGCTGGCCGTTTCTGTCCTTCTCTCACTTCCAGAATGTTCTATTACAAAATGCACCAGCGCCCATGAATGGAGACTCCAAGCAGTGCGGAGGTGAAGTGCTTCAGCTAGGATTGCTTTTGAGTTTTTTTCACAAATTCTTTTTTATTTTATTGCCACAATATATTTATAGCTATACTACATTAAAACGTTGTTAAGAGTCATACATTTTTTTTAGGTTAATTTGTTTTCAGATTACCTATAGCACCTGATAGATAGCCAGTGTTGCCTTATTGCTTTTACAAGAGAGGTAGTATGAATTCTTCTGTGTGAGTATGAAGTCTAATAGCAGAAATCTGCATTTCCTTAAGATGAGCCAGGCAATTCTGAAGTGCATGTACTGTAGTTTCTGCTCTTCATTTCTTCTGGCTAACAAATACAGAACAGGAAAACTACAGTCCTCCGTCTGTCCTCGGTGACGGTGGAGTGACTGTAGTTTCAATGAATTTTCAATGAGAACAAACATCTCTGATTTTTATTAAAAAGTCCAGTAAGTGGACCAAATTCTTTTCATCTCATATGATGTGGAATATGGAGAGCAGACAGTGTAGATAAGAAAAATAACGACAGAAGAGTTAAAATTGTGTTAGATCTATTATTGTTTCATTCATAGCTGATGTTTTTAAATGTTTCTCATATTTGAGAGACAGAAATCTTAAAACTGTTGTACAAATAAACAGCTCTTTGATTAAAGATTGTAATCAAGGAATTCCTGTTTCAGTGAAATGTTCTTGCGTTTGAGAACAGATGAAACACGCCGAGATGAAGAATGTAGGCTAGGTACTTGACAAAAAGCCTGATAGATTAATCCGTGTCATCAGACTGTGTGATATGTGAGTAAATGTGTGTATTTGCTCCTCTTTGAAGCAGCCACAGGAACAATCAGAAATTTGATCTGGGCTTAAAAGGAAGATTTAATCCCCTGAACAATATAAAGGTTTTTCCCCAAGTTGCATTCATGCAATTTGCCATCTTGAGCAAGTTCTATAGAAGCGCTTTACTGCGATTCCAACCCTCAGCTGAAGATTAGTGTGTGCTGGTATTTATTTTCATGTGTTTGTGTGTGAGGTCTGGGAAGCTGGCCTGTTCAGAGAACGGGCAAATACCTCAAAGCATCTGTCAGCCAAACGTTTTAGGAAAATGATCGAATTTACATGGAATTTAGTCACAAAGTGCGACTCCTGAGGACAGATGACACAAACGCACAAAGAAAGATTGTAAAGTCATCATGGGATTAAAGTATGACATGAAACCAACGTGACACAGCATGAAGAGCATGGCATTAGGGAGAAGGGACAGGAAAGACAACATGGAGGGGAAAAAAACCATGAAAACTGTAAGGAAATGTAAAAAATATGAAAATTTATACAGAATTTTTTGATATTTTAACTGGAGAGGTTGCCAGAAAATGAATCTGGAAACTGGAAGCAGTACTTTAGTTTTTAATGCACTAGGTATTTTTTCATATTTTAACAAATAATTATTTTTAGGCCTTTTTTAGAGGATTTTATTTGATAAACATTCACAGGCTCATTTTATACAACATTTCTACTAAAAATATGATTTTGATTGGTTTTTTTTAAGTTTTCAGATTCATGAAGCGATGAAATAGTTAAAGGAAGGAGCTTTTACCTTGACCGGCTGGTAGGAGAAAAACATATAGCAGATTTTTCTTTAAAGATGTGGTTTACTCGTTTATTTAATATTTTTGCAGTGTTCTCTAGTGTAAATCAATGGCTTATGAGACATTTTTATTAAAATAAAAGCTATGATGGTTCTATTCTCTGATGCAGAAGTTTGCTGATGCAGAGGTGTGCTGGAAATAACGATTCCTTATTATTAATAATGATATGCACAAGCCTCACTTCTGATTGGATAGCAGAAATGTCACTACTCCGCTCCTTATTCAGATTACTGTATCACATCAAAATGTCGGATCCCGAATCCGAGGACAAAAGAGAAATTTTAGAGGAAGTGCTTCCTCAGCGTTTGTAGGTAGGCTAATACCTACATGTGAACTTACATTTTCTCCTAAAAGAGCAGAACGTTAGTGTTGTTCATGGTGTTCATCATCATCAACTTACAATGGGCAATGTGAAACCAACCTGTTGTACTGCTGTGACACCCGAACCGGGGCGAAAGCAGACTATAGGACAGTGGGGGTTGCTATGTCAACATTAGCATGTGTGGGTAACCACAAAGACCTCAGAATAACTGCTATTGCAGCAAAAATATGTTACAAATGTACCCAACAGCTGCTGCAAGAGGCTCTCTCCTTGCTGCAAACCCCCCCATTCTGATAGGAAAATTTAAAACGACTCAGGGACTCAAACCCACGTTTCCCACATTAGAGGCAGTGTCTTACACAACTCAGTTGTTTTGGTTTTGTTCTTTTTACTATACATGAACATTATGTGCCACGTAACAAGAATCAACGTTGTGAAAAATCTGCGTCGCTTTCGATTTTGTGGGCCAATTCACTTTCAGAATGACCATGAATGCAACTTCGCAGTGTGACGTAGATCTGCAAATTTTTTCAAATCCAGCGTTTCAGCCTCTATTTTCTATTAGAAGCTAACGCTGGAGATGTTTTCATGTTCAGCCTGCATGAAAAGCTCAGACAGACCAAATTTAATCAGAAAAACCATGAAAACATGGGTTTTCAGTAAACCACACCTTTAACAACACCGATAAAGTAAAGTAAGTGTGCCACTCTGAATTTTTTAACATTAACTTTACTGAGATTATTTCACATTTACCTTGTGGAAAATAAAGATCTACTATTTCACCTCTTAATTTGGTTTATGGAGCTGTCAGCTTATTGGTTTTCAAACAGAACACCACTATTGTCTTTCTTTCCCCCCACCCAGCTGTCCAGAGCAGGGCTCCTCATCTCTCTGCCAGTACTTGGGGGCCTGGTTAAAGGGATGGACACAGTTCACAAACCTTGATGCCATCTGTTCCCCCTGATTAAAGGGGAGTGTAAATATCTCGCCGGCCAATCATTAATATCAATTCAACGAGAGCTGCCATCTTGCAGCATATCTGAGCCAAAACTCTATGTGTGTGTGTGTGTGTGTGTACCTTTCGATATCTGATTCCGTCTAGCCATATGATGGACACATGGGTAATGACAGAGCCAAGTGATCTCATTTATTTTGCCACTGCTTGCCTGAGTCTGCAGCTTTATAATTTACTCTTAACGTTAGGGACTTAAGAGCCATAGATTTTTTTTCCCCAGTCTTCCTATGTGACTCTGTTTACATGTTTATGCATAAAACATGTTGATGTGTTTGGTTGTGTGTCTCAGAAATGACTAGGTGGCCAGACTGCTATCTGATGCAGTCAGTCCCTGGCTGAGTTGGAGAAATAAGAAGCAATAAAGGAGCCAATGCTAAATTCTCTGGTGGGCTCACAGCACTGGCCTCAGTTTAAAAAATGTAGCGGCCAAGATATCTACAGCATAATGAGACAGAATCTCCCTGGAGCTTTGGGATAAATCTAAACACTCAGTGAAACATTTCTACGTCTGTTTATGCTTGTGATGAGGTTCTTTTCCCAAAAGCACTTCAGTATAGCTCGGTGTTGTTCATTGTATACATAGATTTGACTTTTGTATTGTCCCAGTAATGAGCTGCTATGAACACCAGTGTGTTTGTTGCTTGTAATTTTAGGGCTGTCAAACTTTAGAATTTGTGGTTGATTGTCAGTTCTTGCAGAATTATTCATTAACATTAACTGTCTTAATCATCTTTTATGCCACAATTACAATATTACCCAATAATTATAAGAACTGATTATTGCACATAACTCAGATTGAAGAAATCATCATTTTAATGTCAATAAATACTGGAATTTCAAAGACAGTTCAAACTTTGTTTACATTTTTATTTTTAACAAAAGCTACTGTAAATCTCTAGCTATGACAAAAAACTACATTTACTTTTAAAGAAACTATTTTTATTGAAATTTTAAGAAAGTCATTTAGATAATTCCTTAATTACAGACTGCTTTAATATTTGCTTATTAATGCAATCACTGCGATCTGTGATGCATATTCTAGTGTGTGTGGGGTTCTGTCAGGAAAGACATTTCCTGATCCTGAACAAAAACTGAGAAAAAAAACCCCATAGTATTGCAAACTTTCAGAACATCATCAGAAACTTTCCCGGCATGTCAAATCAAAAGTCTGCATGAGGCTTTAACTCACAGAATCCTCTGATCAGTTGAGCTCACACAGTCATCCTGTCTCCTCCCACAGAACGTCATCATCATAACTCCATATTTCCTGGCTGCATGGCAGCTGTTTGACACCTCTGTTGCATTGACCACTATTTTCCTAAAATTAGCATTGTAACTCTGCCTCGGTTTTCTGTTACCTCCCCCACTTTTAATCCAGTTTGCTCCAGACAGCGCTGGCTTTACAAAACGCTGGTGCCCTCTGCTGTTGGGGTCTTTTAATAAACTTTTAAGTAAAAATTGTGATATCTTGCATGAATTATATTTTGTTTATAAAATTATTTCACCAATTGTCTTTAGTAGCAAGGGCCCTGCGATGGACTGGCGACCCATCCAGGGTGTCCCCCGCCTCTCGCCCCTTGACCGCTGGAGATAGGCACCAGCTGCCCCGCGACCCTCTGTGGAGGATTAAGCGGCTACAGAAAATGGATGGATGGATGGTCTTTAGTAGCAAAGACTAATTCATTCTGAAAAGCAAATGACTACATGTTTTACTAAAATTAGAAAGTGCTGCAAAAATGTGTTAGGTATTGGTAAGTTAGGGCAGGATTGGGGTGGAGAATCAATACGTTTTTGTCAATATCAATAATATGCCATTCCGTTTACATGCACATCTAAGCCGATCTAAGTCAATCTTATGTTAATAAACTGGTAGCCTTTATCCTACACTGTCAGAAATGAAAGTACAGAATTGTACATTTTGTTGTCACTGGGGTGGTACCCTCAAAAGTACAATTTTGTACCTTTAACTGGGGGTTGTATCCTAAGGGGTACAAATTTGTACCCCTAAGGTACAGGTTTGACTAGTAAAAGGTACAAACTACAAGGGCAAAAATTTGTACCCCCAGTTAAGGTACAAAATGGTACCTTTTGACCATTTTGGTGTCCATTGGACATGAAATTGCTCAGGCGTCCTCGTAAACCCAGCACCGGCAAGCTGTTTGTTTGTTTTTGCTGCCATCTTCTTCTACTACTGATTTGTTTGTAATCTCGCTTCCGCGATCCCGGAAGGGGAGCGTCCAGCTGGCATCAGCTCCACTGAGCTGTTTACATGCAAATGAAATCGAGCTTCTACCGCATTATCTGGGTGCTTTAGCTCGATTAGATCCAGTTCGCCTTCAGCTAGACTAACTTGTTTATATGCATTTAAATAAACCAATTTCTGTAGATTTAAGGCAATAGTTCAATTTTCTGATTTGCATGTAAACGCACTGATTGTTGATCCTGCCTACCAATCCAACTCCTTAACAATTCCCCTATCAATTTGTGAGTAGTTTGTTAAGTGGCAAAAAAAGTAGTAGTCTTCTGCACCACGGGCAACCAGGGTGCAATTTGAAGTGGGAGAGGGACATTTCCAGAAAATATTGTTAGCTGTGTGGTTTACTTTAAGGCTAACGTTGAATGAAACGGCATCGTTAATCCTAACTGCTGCAATTTAAAAAAAAAAGAAGAAAAAAGATCAGGGCAGGTAAGAACAAAACCTCCAGAAACTTTATCACATGAAGGATTTCAGTAAACTGAACAGATATGGTTAAAGCCATGAAGCTGTTTATGTTTTTGTCCTATTTTTAGATTAATTGTAACAGTTTTTAGGCAGGTCAGGAATAAAATCGACTCTTTGGTCTCATTTAAAAACATCAAAAGCAGAAGGACTCATTATCATGAAATCTGTGTCCTCTCCTGCAAACACTTAGCATAATGGACAGCAAACACAAATATGAAGTTCATTAACTGCTAGTTAGACAAGCACCATAATCAATAGGCTGGGCTGGAGGGCCACACACACAGGTCGTTCTTCAAAGAGTCTTAAGGCAGCAGCCGTCCTCTTCCATTTACTGACAGGGCAGTCACCCCCACATAATGTCTTTCATGATCTTTAGAATTAGAAAGTGCTGCTAAAGAAAACACACATACCATCATCATCACTGTCAACTGAACTAATTATAGACATTTATGTAATCAAATACTTCACTGCCTTTCACAGTCATGACTTCACAGTTTATAACTAAATCTTTCAATTGTTATTTTGTTTTTTCTAGTTTATGACGTCCTACTAAGCCTAAATAGCTAAATGAAAATAAAAATGTACAGAAAGCTAAAGGAGATTAATTTATTCTGCACAAAAATTCTATTTCATTTCTGTACAACTGATGTCAGGATATCAACATTAGTCAGACTCAATGAAACAAATATTTTAACAGCTCTACCAATTATACACTTACTCATTATCTCTGTTACATCAGAAGGATGTTGACGAGCCAGCCAATAGTAAAACAGGACTGCATGGTGATGCAGTTGTTAGCACTGTTGCCTCGCAGCAAGATGGTCTCAGGTTCGAATTCCGGCTGCAGCCTTTCTGCGTGGAGTTGCATGATCTCCTCATACATGCGTGGGTTTTCTCCAGGTACTCTGGTTTCCCTCACAGATCACAAAATGCCCTATAGGTGTATAGATAAGTCGCTTTGGATAAAAGTGTCAGCTAAATGAATAAACATAAACACAAATAGTTAGCAAACTTTGCATTACCTGTACAATAGCAAGCTAATTGTAGATGATTAGGAAAATCCACGTTTTTCTCACATTTTAATACAATTTAAAAAACAATAGACTGCATTTCAATGCAGTCAAACTAATGACATATACACACTGTATTTGGTTTCTTTGGAGGCTTACAGATCCCCTGTGTTCTCGCTGCCTCTTTCTAAAAATCAAAAGCTTACTGTAGCTTGGTCAGCTAATGCAGTTTTCATTTTACAATGATAATATTAACCATAGGAAATGTCACCACAGTAACCATTAAAACTAGTAATCATTTCATCCCTACGTACATTTAACACAAAATCAAAGCAAACAAATTAGTTAACCCATTTTATGAATCATAAACAGCACACATCATGTTCTCATCACATCCTGGCACTTCGATTAGACTCAGTTATTATTCATTCTTTGGTTTAAAAACAACAATAGTTTTTAGGTAGAAAAAAGTCACTATAAAATCATCTGTACTGCATATTGTTTCAAATTTAAATGTTATTTTTCTGTGGTGTCATTTTGGGTGACAGGTGCTAAAAGGGACAAAGAGACCAAAGGAGCTATTTGTGTCACGGGTCATGTTTGAAGCAACATAAACGGATGTGAAATGGTCTTTTCATCTCTGAGTCAGTTGACTGGAAGATTCATAAAAGCCACGAATAAAGGACAGAAACAGAAACGAGGACATTTTTAGCTACGTTTAAAAGCGTTTTACGGCTTGACCTCATATACTGCATTGTTTTTTTTTATCATCTCTCCTTAACATTAAATCTGATTTCTTCTAAATCTATCTGAAAAGGTTGCATTTCTCTTGTGTGTGAGTGTTGGGGGAGTTGTGTGCCAGTATGAGTCATATTTCTCTTCTCCTTGATTTTATTGTCAATAAAACTTTAAAGAACCGTCACACCTATTATTTGTACACATTGTTTATTTTACATTCTTTTCAGAAATCGTTGCTGCTGTACCACCTGTTGAAATAATTTTTCTCTATTTGTTTTGACAGTATTTCTATGTCTGATCAGTCTTGATCTCTTTTGGCATCAAGAGGACATTTCTCCCAAAGGCCTCCTCCAGCCAGCCTGTAAACTATGTGAACCGTTTGCTAATGCTCCACAGATAGTTACTCTGATGTCTTTTAAACCAGCTTCTGATCGAATATTAAGAAAGTTATGAAAATGAACAATTTTCAAATAAATCTAAGAAAAAAGACTGAAAACACATTAATGTAAACAAACCTAAAAACTTCAGTTAAATAACCATGAGACTTTGCCCACATAGGATCTTGACTGATATCTACAAGGTACAAGGACATATGAACCAAATCAAAGACCTTCTTTTAATGCCTTGTTTTTATACTTTAATCATTATTCAGGAGGGGTTCACCACCCTCAGCTATTTGTCTTTAGACGTAATTCCCTTATTTCTCCACATTTTGACTTCATTCTCAACACTTACTCCAAATATTTTTTTTCCATTCACAAAAAGTCAAATGATTCTGGAAGCTGCTAGAAATCAAAACTGTTTATTAACAATAACTCAACATTCTATTTGTTTATAATACATTTTAGGCAGAATACACATTGATTCAATCCAGAGTCTTGTCTTTCTTTCTTATGTTTTTTGTCGGTCTATTTCCTAGTGTCCAGCTGAGCAGCTCTGCTCCATCCTCTCACTAAAGCTGTGAACCCCTTTGACATAAGGGACATTTGGGGACCATAAATAATTTGCACACTCTGTGAAACTTGCACAATGAATGGGAACAGCTGGCCAATTGGTTGCCAGCCTGCAGAGCCTTCCTTCAGGTAACACTTGTCTGTGCTGGCTAACCTGGATGACCTGGTCGCAGAGCTCCCAGGTGCTGTAACATTTCTTTCCCATGGCTCTTTGTCCTCCACAGATCCCCACTGACTGCCACACAGTCACACCTGACACCTCTGTTCTCACATCTTTTTTTCTCTGCTCCTCTTTGATCTCATGCTTGGCTTTTCAGGAGTCCTATTCCCTGAAATCTGTATAGATAAAACTTTCTTTCAGGCGTATATTTGTTAGAGTGAGCTTCAAGCATCACATTTTATATTATTTTATTGAAACCAGGAGAAAACATCTCACTGGAGTGTCCACTGCATGTAGGGAGAAACGTGGTGATGCAATGATAAAGAGAAGAAAAACAAACCTCTACAAATAACATGATAAATGGGTTTAAAATTACAAAAAAAAGTACAAATTTGTCAATTAAATTACTACGAAATTGTCCTTGATTTTAATTTTTTAGACTTTAGTCATTTTGACTATCCTTAACACCATTAAATTCTGTAATTAAAATTATTGATTAAACATTGGGACCACTTTTTAAGAGGTGACACATAAAGACAATATAAACTGCATCCTTGGACCGTGAAACCCAAAAACACGACCGTCAGTGAAGCAGGCATGTGGATCAGTCACGGCTTTTACTGTTTCTAATAAAGTACGCACAGTAAACTGATGTTGTTAGTCACATTCCCATAAAGCTTAGGTCTTCTCTGTACACTGAAATGCTGCAACCTTTACACACACACACACATACATCACCTTAGTTTGTTGACACTCTGTTGGCTCTCTGTTGTTTTGTAAGGTCATATACCAATCCTTGTAAACAATAAATTTATATCAGGAGAGGAGAGGCGTGCGCACACACCAGAGCTGAAGTGACAGTGAGGACAAAAGGCAGCACGTCTTTCTAGGTGTGAGGAGGAAACATAGCATGAGCTGATAGACACAAGGACAAATCTTTAACCATGCATGAATCCAAAGCTCATGGTGTTTTCTACTTTGAGGGGTTCATTAAGCTCTCTGTACAGGAGGTGTTTAGTTGGACTCCAGAGATAATTACCATCATCACTGATGTATTTCATGGTAGACATTCGGACTTGAAAGAGTAGAAAAGGCACTTATGTGCTAATGAGGGCTGCATTCCACTTCTGCAGTTGTGCATGCTGGAATTCTGCTAAATATGCTTAGAAGCAGAACTTTCTGTAAATGGAATCGAGCCCACGGGCCCCACTTTTATAAGTCAAAATGCCTGCTGTGAAATAAACTAATTTATTTTAGAGTATGACACAGAGAAGCCCAGATGGTAAAAGGGCTAAATTAATAATATTCAAATGATCAATAGATTGAATTCAATTTGTTACCATTTGTATTGTATTCTCTCTTAAAGTATACATTTTTCTGCCTAGTTCCATATTTTACGGAGTTGTTTTAATAATCACACTGTATCATAAGTCTACATTTAGAAGTGGCAAATGAATAGCTATTAATAGTTTTTAATTAAACTCTTCATAAACCATTTTACAGTTATAATGATTTAGACAGAAACATTGTGATTTTTTTCCTTCAACTGCCTATAATTTAAGAAAAACACCTAATAATAAAAATAATAATAATAATAGTAATAATAATAATAATAATAATAATAATAATAATAATAATAATAATATTAATAATAATAAACCACAATTCATAAAGTAATAATAATGAGTAGTCTAATAATTAAATTGTACAATTCGGATTTCATGTATGGATGGATTTTATTAAATATTATATTTGATTAATGTTTCAAGTTATGCTATGGTCACATGACCTCTAGCTCTTTTATAAATAGACATTTGCTGACCTGACTGTTTTACACATGCCTTTCTGCTGCTGTTACGATCCTATGGACGAGGCAGCCGCTGACACTGCAGTATGACAGTAAATATGACTTCACTTTTACATTTTTATATTGACTAAGAGAAGCTGGCCTTCTCTATTAATTTGTCGTTTTCCCATCCAAGAATTTGTTTATCTTCGTTTTATCTCAGTTCTGTTTGGAAATTATTGATTTGGTTTTTGATATTTTCTCGACCTCACCTCTATGACTCATCATCCATCACCGTGTGTTAAAGTTTTGGTCACTTTTGTAATGATGGGATGGGACTGAGGCTGATTGAGGCTGTTTGGAAGGCCTGGTGATTTGCTTCTCACCTGTCATTTGGTTCCCATGGTTCCATGCAGTGTTTTTTTACACTTTCTTTTCAAATTACATACTTACCTTTGTTGTACATGCATGTAGATTGCAACTGTGCTCTTTGCACTAGACGAGTACTCACAGTAGACCTAAAAATAAAACGACTCCATATCATTTAAATCAAAGCGTGGTATTGATAGGAGATATTAACTACACATGTGGGCCACACTTGAATTTGAAAAATAGAAGAAAAAAAAGTGAAATCTATAATGTTTTCTGTCAAGAAAAAACAGATGATGGTAATTTTCATCTCATTCCATGAAAATAAAGAAGCTTGATAGATGCTAGAAACAAAGTTTCACATAGTATATTCAGTTTAAAAAAGAAGAAGTTTAAGGACAGCACTCCTAACAAGATCCAACTATTTTATATTCTTGCTCAAAGTTTAATTTCAGGTAGGTTGAAACTATTATAGGGTGAGAATGAAGGTTATTTGGGGGCTTGAGTCCTTTGGGAATCAAAAAGGCATGAGTACACTGCAGCTGTTTAGTGGGATTGATGATAACATTTGTCTGACTTGCAGTGACCCAAAGCAGAATGAAGGATGTCCTTTCTGTGAACAGTATGCACCACACCTCCATCGTGCAACTTTGCTTTTCCTCTAAAGCTGGGTTAAGGCAAGCTGCATGGCTCCTCCAGGACAACAGGGGTCAGTGCTGAGACTTTTCCTGACTGGAATTTTGATTCCTGTGGTAATCAACACAGTCCAACCTTTAGTCCTTTATTTGGGTAGGTGATCATAATTGATACCTTCCATGGGAATCAAAACTGACTTCAGTGTTGCTCCAGTGTTCCTCTCCCAGCAGGCTTTATGCCTGCTCTCCCAGGTGCAGCCCAATTAGCAATCAGACCATGCAGATTGCTGCACCGTCACAAAATGGCCAGAGAAACTGCAGAGGGGCCTAACAAGCTCTGGGCTGCTCCACCTATCCTATAGAGAGAACCACTTGTGATTTCCCATCTCACATGGTCCTTTATATTAGTGTTTTTCTATAATTCTACAAATGTTCGAAAGGAACCATAAATGGTCACTTTAAAAAAATGACTTACGAAAGTTCAAAAAGAAAAATGCTTCAAAAAAAATAAAGCTTTGTTCTATCCTTTAATAACACTTCAGGTTGAAGCTGTGAATTTTCTGTCATGATATTGGTGGTGAAAGGACCCTAGGGCATAGGCAGCAGCAGTAGGAAAATTTTAGTGAGTGCCATGTAAATGATTAAGGCGAATTTATAAAATAAGACACCTCTCAAAAAACACCAAACATTTTAACCACTGTCTGTTTTGCACTTCATTTTCTAAATCAAGTTTTCATTCTTACATATAATAAAGTCTAACAGGATGGAGCCACATTCTGCTGACATGCATATTACATCTCTGTCTCTTTGGTCAAAAGTGAAGCTATAATATCCTGTTTAAAGGTGCTGCACTGTGAAGTTACAAGTCTTTCATATTCATTTGCACACAATCATGTATTTTTGAACATCAAATAATTATATTTGTAATAGATGAAAACATGTTTTACTCATTTTTTATATCATTTGAGGAGCAGTGGCCTGCCATTATGGATGGTGCCTGACACGTCTGAGTTATCTAAAGGCTCTCTCCTTCTCCTTTAAGAGTGCCTTTATTTCAGGGTTGATCCAGGGCTTGTTATTTGAGAAGCACCAAACCTTTGTGAGCAGCACAGTGCTGTCCACACAGAAGTCAATGCAGTCTGAGATGCAGTTGCACCTTTACAGGAGTATGCAATGTACAGTGGTCCTTTGTTTATTGTCGACGGGAGTTAGGTTCTAATAATAACCTGCAAGAGATGAAATCCGTGAAGTAGTCAGTTTTATATTTTTACAATTATTCCAGATGTTTAAGGCTGTAAAACCCCTCACTACACACTTCACACACTTTTCTCAGACAGGTATTAACATTTTCACAATTTTATCTCTTGTTTAAGCACAGAATGGCAGAATCAAAGAATGTAATTGATGTATTGATTGCATCTGAAAGATCCGGCCCGGACACTATGTATTTTGTCATGGTGTGAAGCCCACAGCACCCTTTTCACCTGTTGAGAAGCTGCAAGTGAGCTGCGCTGCTCTGTGCTTCTCACCTCCCACTGCGCTGAACGCAAAGAAGCTCTCATAAGGGAGCATGATAAGGGTGTGACTCGGTCTGTGGTCCGGCAGAGAGGCACCCAGCGGCTCTTGGTTGGTCCAGCGCACAGCACAAGTTTTCCAGAAAGAACACACTGCACCCTGCGGCACTCAGACAATGGCACTGCACGGAGGAGATTGACTGACAATGGTCAGGATGCAGAACACAATGCGCTGTTAAAAAGGAAAAGAAATCATGTAAAATTGAACTAAAACAATATGCAAAAACTGCGAGGCTGCAAAAGGTGAACTGCGAAAGAGTGAGAGAATACTGTACTGTAGATTCCCAACTTAATTGATGTGCAGAGGAACTCAGCAATGCAGGGACAGATGGGACATGGGGAGGAGAGTGGATGGGAAGGGACAGGGCTGGGGGCAGATGAACCGATGGATAACTGCTAGTTACAACTAAGCCTATTAGGAAATAAAACATTTCAACAGAAAACAACAAGGTTAAAACTATGTTGATCAACTGAAGTCTTCAGAAGTTCTATTGGCTGTTATTTTTCCTTTTTTCAGGACAGTATTCTAGTCATTTACACAGAGGGGGCCCTATAGGACTTAATATATATATATACTGCCGCTAGCTACTAGTAGGTATGTGTTTTTTCTATTTTGGGTTCATTTTATACAGTACATTATGGGTCCAAATATGTTGGTGCCTACTGCCAAATAAATAAAGTGATGATAAATAAATAAAAAGTGTTCAAATGAGACTGGAGAGATTCTCAGATTGGTTAACCTTCTTACCCAGACTTTTCCTCGCCATGTGAGATGGGAAATCACAAGTGGTTCACTCTATAGGATAGGTGGAGCAGGCCAGAGCTCAAAGTGAACAGTATAGATTTTGTGCGAAATTCCAACAGTTGCAAAAACTCCCCTGAAAACTGCTCTGACTTTGACAGGTGAGGAATTGAGCCTGAAGCGATGTGAACAGCTAAGTCTGCAGACATGCAGGGAGGAGAGGGTTCACAATGCTGGGAGACTCCGAGTCAGAGGTGAGTGAAGCCTTGACAGAACAGCTTCTAACATGATATTTATGCAGCTGCTTAGGCTAAAAGTATTGCTGTTCACTGATCAAATATTCCTCTTTGCCTCCCTTTTTTTTTTTTTTTAACTTATTGGGACAAATAAATGCTATGTTTGCTATTTGAACTAATCAAGATTACATAAATATAGGTCAAACAAGAAATAGAGAAACTAGGCTTTCCTTCAATGATCTTCTGTCTTCTGAGATTCCAGGTTTTTACAGCACTTTTCAAAAGCTAAAAGAGCGTGTAACACTGTGGAATGTGCATCTTTAAAACTTGAAAGTGTTTCGACTTCAGGGTTTTCAGTTACAGTGTGACAAATTTTTCTGGCATATGTGGTGAAAGCAGCAGTTATCCAAGATCTAATTTGATGTTTTACCTCTAGGAGAGCACTAAGCTGTGTCTTTGTCACAGCCATGATGTTCAGTCATGAAAGTGGACACCAATTTAAAGATTAAAGAAACTTCAAACTGGCAAGCAAGCCTCTCTGATCTGACACCAAGCATGGGTTTGTTTGTACCGAACGTGATAGCCTGACTTTGTTTCTTTGACTGTGCAACTATAAGACTTGTCCTTATTAAATGACAGTCTTTCACAAATACTTAAATCAGCTTACTGAAACCAAGTACTCAGTTCACTCTGTCACCTGTATCTGTGAGCAAATTCTTTAGGATGTCATGCTGTTTTTCTATAGTATATGGAAGGATGCATGTTTAAACCCACCCTAGAAACTGGACAAATACATTTTCTCTGTCTATGCAAATCCTACACAAACATTAACAGCAAGAACAGAAACACAAATACAAAGACATTTGTCCCAGCAATGATGAAACACAATGAATAGATTAAAGTGAAGAAGAAAGGGACATCAAAGACAAGATAAAAGCAACGTTCCCGTCTGTCTGAGTGGATCTGATCCCTCTCTTTCACATGTGCAGGTCAAATACAATATCATCCTTTTCAACTTGTTTGCTTAAATTTAAACTACATAACATTATCTCCTTTTCTATAGTATGAATGAGGAAACCAATCATTCGCTTAATTGTTTTACATTTAATTTGGAGATGTATTAATATTCCAGTTCATGCAAATGTTAATAAGGAAACCGTTAAGCTCTCGTCAATTTTGCATTACACATTTATATTAGTAGAAATATGAAGTGCTACAGCTAGCTGCTTCTGCTACTATTTGAGTTTGCAAATAAAAATGTAATTCCATGTAAAATAAGGAATCCAAGTAGATGAATTTAAATCGTTTCTCTGGAGTTTGAACCAAATCAGGGCAAAGTCTTTTGAGTTTTATCTGGTGTGCTGGGTTTGTTTTTGATTTGTACTTTTTTGCAGATGTTGACATTCTTCTTGTTCTTCCTTTGCTTTTTCTAATTCCATGGCACCTTGTGACTCACCACACCCCTCCTGAATCCCTCTTGGATCTGTAAAGCCGGGGTCTCACAGGAAACATCAGCGCCGCGTCTTTGGTGAGTCTTCTGTTCTCACAGGACATGTTCCTGAAGAGGTGCGCCGTTGAACGCTGCTCGCAAAATCTCACAATAATAACATCTTGCAGGAACTCAGAACAGGAAATTTGAAGTGCATAATTTGGTCTGTATTTGGTCAGAACTACCACTGTTTTCTTGGACCATCTTTTAAATCTTCAACAATGGGAAAGTGAGCTATTTCTTAGATTAATCTGTTTCTAAAAGCTCAATTACATAAATATTTCACAATGAAATGCTCCTTGTCCATGTAACGGGGGTTGTTTTTGTTTGCTGTACTAGTAGCAGTTCAGCGTATTGTTGTAATCTATTTGTTGCAAAGTACTCCACAATGTCATGAGACACGTGTCTCAGCTGTGTCACGGCACTGAAATAGAACTGTCACGCTTCAATTTTAGGAGAAAAGTACCAGAGTCCCAAAAAGAAAAACACCTTTTCAGCTAGCAGAAAACAAATCAGACATGTTTGTGTAAAATAGCTAGCTATACCTAGCTTGTTTGAAAATTACACAGTGCAGCTTTAAGGCTGAGCCAGCCACCTTGCAAAGGAAAGGCCAACTGCTTGCATTCACAATCTCGTTCTTTCAGTCGTTACGAAGTGCACGATCACTTCGGAGATGTCAACCATCTCTGATTTTGACTACATTCAGACAAGCAGTTCATCAGCTCATCAGACCCTTCAAATGTTTTACCCCACACTGTAAAAAAAATTAAGTTGCGAAAACGTAAAATTTCAAGGCAACATGATGCAAGAGATTTTTGAGTATTCTCAACTTTTGCCCACTGTTGTTGACTTAACTAATATTTTCAAGTTCCGACAAGAGTTCTGCCAACTTGAATCTTCTTGTTCACCTAATTAGGATAATCCTGGAAGCCCAACTAAGAAATTCTAGTTTCAATGCCATGTATTTCTGCCTTCACTAAATGCAGATATTCTTGTTGAATAAACATACAATTTTTACTCCAGTGAGTTGAAAATTTACCTTTATAAATAAAGGAAAATATTTGTTGTAGTTATATTTTTTTAAATGCTCATTTAATAGATATCGAAAAAAACAAAGCACAAATGAATGTTACCTGAAATCTTGTTTATTTTGCTGAACAGTGCTTCAAGTACATTTCAGAATATCATGGGTAGTCACTAGTCACTAGTCAGGTCAAGAAAGAAAACGGTATCCAGCAACTTACAGTCACTCATCCACACACCCTGTCTTGTAAAAGCTGAACGTAACCACTTACACATTAAATAGAATGGTGCTACAATGATTAGTTATGTATCCAGACACTGACATTTTACATGGGCACAACAATGATGAACTTGAGCAGGTAAAAGTTCTTAGAAATGTTACCACCAAACAGGAAAATAACAGGTAAAACAGCAGTTCTGCCCTGTGGAAACATTTTAACAAATCTTTTAAAATACTTCTTGAAAAATTCTCAACATACATTGTCAACAACATTGATTCTTCTGACTAAAGTTGACTTTTCTAATAATGATATAAATCCACTTAACCTTCATATTGTCCGACCAGGTCAAAATGACCCATGCTGTTTTGACTGTTTTTCCTTCTTCCCTCCTTTCTTTCTTTCTTTCCTTCCTTCCTTCCTCCCTCTTTTCTCCCCCCCACTTCCTCTTTTTTCTACCTCTCTCCTTCCTTCTTTCCTCCCTTTTCCCCTCTTCCTTTCCTTCCTCCCTACAACCTTTCCTTCTTTCCTTTTTCTTTGTTCCTTGAATGAAGGACAATAAGAGGGTTAAGGAACAGTTCCTCTAAAACTAAAATCTTCCATCATCATGACAGTTGAAACAGATGAGAAGTTTTTTTCTTTTTGCATACATACATTAGTTTTACTTGAAAAATAATGAGTTTGAACAGGTCAAACACTAAATATGAAACTCTTGGTAACAGGTGAATGACTTTATCAGAGGCAAAGGGGTTTAACTACTTTTTTTTTACATGACTCAAAACAATGCACTTAAACAGGCTAAAGAACACAAGTTAAAGTCATGTCTGGCTTCCCCATTAACAGTCACAGCAGAAGCTTTGTTTTCAGAGTCTTTATGCGCTGTGAGCATCGAGGGCCACCAACTTCAAAAAAGATTGCTTCAAAGGTAAAACTCATCTGTTTTGGATAATCAATGTTGAGGGCATACAGTAGGCCAGAGAGGTATGCCAAGGCAGTAGAGAGGTGTGGAATGTAATGCAGCACGATGTCCCCTTCCAGCACACCTGCCTGGTCTCGTACAGACGTACCCGCATCGTCATCTGGTAGGATGGTGAGGATGGCTACAGATGCACCGTTCAACACTGGTTCCAGGATATCAGTGTCCTGAAGAAAAGTAACAGATGAATTAATAATAGCTAAAAAAAAAAAACAAAAAAACTAAAGACAAAATACATTTCTACAGATTTAAACTTAAACCTCCGTACCATGCTAGTCATTTAACTCCTGGACTTTTAATAAAGAAAAAGCTTTTTTTTCTTTAATTAATGACATAGTAGCTTTCAACTATCAACCTTGTGATAAGTTTTGCACAATAGTATTTTCTGCTATAAACACCCATTAACCAAGCTGCTTCTCAGGAGAAAAACGGGAGTGAGAGTTATAGACAACTGCAATCCTCACCATTAAATGACCTGGTCTGCACTGAGGAGGTGTATAGTTCCATTTTGGAAGAACTCACTCTTTAAAACATATCATTGGAATTAGGAATTAGTTTTACTTGCATAACTTTTTTTGTACTTACCAAGCACTTCAGGAAAACCTCTGTTGAATCTTCTCAGAGGAAAATGGGCCGGCCTCTCAGTGCTGCTGTCTTTCAGTGGGACACAACGTCAGATGTCTAAAGAGTATTCAGTGGAAAATAAGCATTTAAATTAGTATAGTAACATAGTGTACTTATACACAATGCAAAATCAGAAGTCTTTTATAGTAATGAAGACAACGCATAGGTCCGACCCCTCAACATGTAAAATAAAAAAAACAACACTGGAAACATGTTAACAATTTTACTTTACTTTTATAAATTCAAATTTTGTTAAATCAAAAACCTTCGAATAAGAACATAGAGACATTTTTCTGTTCCTGTTATGAGAAAAGTATACTCTTTTAAGTAGCACTTCACTCACCTGTTCATCAAGTTTATCCAGGAGGTCTTCCATCTTCTCACCCAGAGCTCCCTTCTTAGACCGGTACCGTTTCAGCAGGCCAGGCACACATTTGTCAAGGGATGCTGTGAAAGTCCCCAGGAGGTCTTTGCTTGTGATTTGGTGAAATTCTTCACATATCTAAACAAGACAATCAACAAAATATTGTCATTTATTCAGCACAGAAAAATTCCAGGGTAGCTGTCCTGTGCAGTCTGCACCATGTTCATGTCTGACTGTTATCAACAGCAGAACCTGCTTCAAAAAGCTCTCATGAATAGGTCTTTAGCACAGGAATAGAAACACTCTCCACAAAACCCAGTATTTTTAAATGCTTATTATCAAGTTCTATGTTGCACCAAAATATGTGACCATCAGATTCTATGACCTGCCTTAGTATTTTTCCCTGACCATCTCAGTCTATAAAAGCACTATTTCCACCAGTAAAAGAAAAAATCTATGCCAAGTCAAAATTATGAGATTGACTTTGTTTTTCGCATTTTCAATTTAGCATGGGGACTCTTTTCTTGTACTGGCAGAAATGGACTTCTATAGGTGTGAAATGTTCAGGGTGAGAATATCAGGACAGGTCAAAGAATCTAATGGGTCACAGATTTTGATGTAACACTGGTATGGGCTTAAAGTGGAGTGGTAGTGCAAGGTATAATAAAGTCTGTCAATGGATTACCCCAACAAATACTGTACTACTTCAATTATAGTCAATCTAGTATAACTTGTGCCTAATTGGAATAACATAACTAGTGAATAAATTAGGTCACCCTTACCTCCTCAGAGGAAAACGGTGCAGGCCATCTCTCCTGGACCTCAGATACCATAGGCTGACACTCAACAACCTCTCTGAGGAAAAATGTCAGCTCCATCTTCTGCTGTATGACGTCAGGTTCTTTGTCAGCACATTTACCACAACCTGAAAATTAATGTGCACTATTTTAGTCACCAGTTAACCACGAAAAATACTGATAAAAATACTTGCATAAAGAGCGCTTCTTAATGAGCGCTCTTTATGCATGAAAGCTACTGCATGAAGATGCCTGCCTGCCCCTGCATATGAGTTTGTTTGTCCATGTTAACATCATGTCTCCACATAAGATTAACATTAACTGATTACAAAATGTGTAATGAGCTAATAAGCTTTACCACAGCAGATGTGCAGTAAAAAAGCCAGTCTGAGATATATCATTTAGTGATGAAAGTCAGTCTGAATTTCAGACATGTTTAACATTAAACAGTATCAAACATTACTTTTTGCAGGGGAATGTGCTGGGCCAATGCTCTGAACTAAAACCTTAGCATAAAAGTAGGTGAAAGGCTAGTTATGTCGTTAGGCACTTGTAGAAATGTCTAAAACAACAAGTTAGCTTACCTGCTAGAGCAAATGGTCGGCAGCTCCTGCTTCTGTCCAGAAAATGTGCAAACACTACACTCCAACTGCAGGCAAAAATCCATAAAGGTCGAAAAAACTCACTTCCCATCCAACTTTGACCACATTTGATCAAGTTTTCTTAAGGGAGTTTCAGTACAGAAAACGTAGAGGGATTCGCATCACAGGTTCAGGTCTGCTCAGGCTCAGTAGAAAGTCAGTTTGGTTTAGTTTAAACTGGCTGTGTGCATGAGCACATGGGTCATCTACAGGGTTTCCCAGTGGTTGCCAGTTTGACTCAAAAAATCTACTCAAAACTTAAAAATCTTTGTTATACTGTTTAGAAAATTTGAGTTAGGACAACAATGGTAAATATAAGCTGGGCAGACAAGCTTTTGTGGGTTGTAAATGGAAAGCTTTATTTCTGAGTCAGTTTAATTTGAAAACTTTAACAAAATC
>SSNR01000056.1:3013976-3038906 GCA_006937965.1 Callopanchax toddi | reverse complement strand
AAAAAAAAAAAAAAAAAACTAAAGACAAAATACATTTCTACAGATTTAAACTTAAACCTCCGTACCATGCTAGTCATTTAACTCCTGGACTTTTAATAAAGAAAAAGCTTTTTTTTCTTTAATTAATGACATAGTAGCTTTCAACTATCAACCTTGTGATAAGTTTTGCACAATAGTATTTTCTGCTATAAACACCCATTAACCAAGCTGCTTCTCAGGAGAAAAACGGGAGTGAGAGTTATAGACAACTGCAATCCTCACCATAAAATGACCGGGTCTGCACTGAGGAGGTGTATAGTTCCATTTTGGAAGAACTCACTCTTTAAAACATATCATTGGAATTAGGAATTAGTTTTACTTGCATAACTTTTTTTGTACTTACCAAGCACTTCAGGAAAACCTCTGTTGAATCTTCTCAGAGGAAAATGGGCAGGCCTCTCAGTGCTGCGGTCTTTCAGTGGGACACAACGTCAGATGTCTAAAGAGTATTCAGTGGAAAATAAGCATTTCAATTAGTATAGTAACATAGTGTACTTATACACAATGCAAAATCAGAAGTCTTTTATAGTAATGAAGACAACGCATAGGTCCGACCCCTCAACATGTAAAATAAAAAAAACAACACTGGAAACATGTTAACAATTTTACTTTACTTTTATAAATTCAAATTTTGTTAAATCAAAAACCTTCGAATAAGAACATAGAGACATTTTTCTGTTCCCGTTATGAGAAAAGTATACTCTTTTAAGTAGCACTTCACTCACCTGTTCATCAAGTTTATCCAGGAGGTCTTCCATCTTCTCACCCAGAGCTCCCTTCTTAGACCGGTACCGTTTCAGCAGGCCAGGCACACATTTGTCAAGGGATGCTGTGAAAGTCCCCAGGAGGTCTTTGCTTGTGATTTGGTGAAATTCTTCACATATCTAAACAAGACAATCAACAAAATATTGTCATTTATTCAGCACAGAAAAATTCCAGGGTAGCTGTCCTGTGCAGTCTGCACCATGTTCATGTCTGACTGTTATCAACAGCAGAACCTGCTTCAAAAAGCTCTCATGAATAGGTCTTTAGCACAGGAATAGAAACACTCTCCACAAAACCCAGTATTTTTAAATGCTTATTATCAAGTTCTATGTTGCACCAAAATATGTGACCAATCAGATTCTATGACCTGCCTTAGTATTTTTCCCTGACCATCTCAGTCTATAAAAGCACTATTTCCACCAGTAAAAGAAAAAATCTATGCCAAGTCAAAATTATGAGATTGACTTTGTTTTTCGCATTTTCAATTTAGCATGGGGACTCTTTTCTTGTACTGGCAGAAATGGACTTCTATAGGTGTGAAATGTTCAGGGTGAGAATATCAGGACAGGTCAAAGAATCTAATGGGTCACAGATTTTGATGTAACACTGGTATGGGCTTAAAGTGGAGTGGTAGTGCAAGGTATAATAAAGTCTGTCAATGGATTACCCCAACAAATACTGTACTACTTCAATTATAGTCAATCTAGTATAACTTGTGCCTAATTGGAATAACATAACTAGTGAATAAATTAGGTCACCCTTACCTCCTCAGAGGAAAACGGTGCAGGCCATCTCTCCTGGACCTCAGATACCATAGGCTGACACTCAACAACCTCTCTGAGGAAAAATGTCAGCTCCATCTTCTGCTGTATGACGTCAGGTTCTTTGTCAGCACATTTACCACAACCTGAAAATTAATGTGCACTATTTTAGTCACCAGTTAACCACGAAAAATACTGATAAAAATACTTGCATAAAGAGCGCTTCTTAATGAGCGCTCTTTATGCATGAAAGCTACTGCATGAAGATGCCTGCCTGCCCCTGCATATGAGTTTGTTTGTCCATGTTAACATCATGTCTCCACATAAGATTAACATTAACTGATTACAAAATGTGTAATGAGCTAATAAGCTTTACCACAGCAGATGTGCAGTAAAAAAGCCAGTCTGAGATATATCATTTAGTGATGAAAGTCAGTCTGAATTTCAGACATGTTTAACATTAAACAGTATCAAACATTACTTTTTGCAGGGGAATGTGCTGGGCCAATGCTCTGAACTAAAACCTTAGCATAAAAGTAGGTGAAAGGCTAGTTATGTCGTTAGGCACTTGTAGAAATGTCTAAAACAACAAGTTAGCTTACCTGCTAGAGCAAATGGTCGGCAGCTCCTGCTTCTGTCCAGAAAATGTGCAAACACTACACTCCAACTGCAGGCAAAAATCCATAAAGGTCGAAAAAACTCACTTCCTATCCAACTTTGACCACGTTTGATCAAGTTTTCTTAAGGGAGTTTCAGTACAGAAAACGTAGAGGGATTCGCATCACAGGTTCAGGTCTGCTCAGGCTCAGTAGAAAGTCAGTTTGGTTTAGTTTAAACTGGCTGTGTGCATGAGCACATGGGTCATCTACAGGGTTTCCCAGTGGTTGCCAGTTTGACTCAAAAAATCTACTCAAAACTTAAAAATCTTTGTTATACTGTTTAGAAAATTTGAGTTAGGACAACAATGGTAAATATAAGCTGGGCAGACAAGCTTTTGTGGGTTGTAAATGGAAAGCTTTATTTCTGAGTCAGTTTAATTTGAAAACTTTAACAAAATCAGCAATTACTAGTTGTATTTTTTACGGTGCAAACTGAGGTCATCCAAAGATCCGTTAACAGGTAAGACATGAGTTGTATCAAACAACTTCCATATAACTACTTTAAAACATATATAGCAGTATATTTTGAATTCATTATGAGACAAATCAAATGAAGTTGTTTCACTTTGTAAACATTCACATTGACTGATCATTTGAAAGTACAAAGTGTACAAGTGCAAAGTACTTCCAGAATTTGCTTTAAAAAGTAAACCATAGACTAACACATCTCCAACTGTAGCCTCAATTGTTGGTGAACATCAATACTTTAGTGCTGCTCAATCACAGCTTCCCCTGATGTTGTGAAAGCTAACAATGGTCCTTATCACATCCTCATATTGAGACAAACACTCCTTAGAGAGTTATTATAAATGTTTGATCCAAAAAAGTCAAGCGTAAAAAGGGACAGTGGTCTCTACTATCCCATAACCATGCTTTGTGCACTCAAGTGTATAAAATCTCTAAGTCTGTGAAGTTTTGTGGTATAGGGTTAAAGTAGGTAAAGCAGAACATATGGAACAACAGCTACTCTTCACCTCTCTAGCTCACCCGTATCACAAAGCAAACAACCAAATGAAACCCAGACAAGACAGAAAAAGAACATAAACCCAGCGTATGACATTTTTATGTTGATTTTATGTAAATAAGATAATTCAAAATGAACATAAACCATCTCACATGGAGGTTTTGACATGACAGTACTATGTACCTGCATAATTTATAGCCAGTAATGGTTAGATTCAAGGGTAACTGTGAGACATATCAGGTCAAATGAAGACCTTCTAGTGTTTGTAGGCTGATAACTTGATGAAGCAGACAGCAGTGTCACATGTATCAAAGCAGAGTGATGTTCACAAAAGATAAGGAAAAAATACATGAAGATAAGGTGAGAAGAAGAGGAATACCAAAGGATTAAAGACCTGTGAAGGTTAACACATGTGACTCAGCTGTCTAGAAGAAAAAACGTGACCAAATAAGGAAGTCAGGAGAAGGAGAAAATAGATTGACAAGAAAGGTCAGAAATAATATGAACAAAAATTGGAAAAAGAGAGAAAAGGGAATATTGCTGACAACGAATGGATTGTTTTCAAATAGGTGTACTTTCAAGGCAGTAGTTCCGGTCTTTTTGTCTGATGTGATCATGCTGGTTTCCTCTCATCTGCCGTCAGCCACTCTTGTTTTCTTTTGCCTCATTTCACCTCATCCTGCTGTCTTCTCCTCTTGAAGGTTTCAGGATGACATCAGCGATGCTTATTCATTGGTGCCATCCTTGAGTGAACCACATATATAACATGACAGCCACTTGAACACTCACACACACATGTGATTCAAATGTGCATTAACATACAAGGGCAGGCAGTCATACATACACACAGCAAGGACCAGAAGGAACAAATACAATGAATGACAGTCAGACAAAGGGTTTTCGTGAATACGAAAAGACCTTGTGGAACAGATTGAGTAAAACACATTTACGCATCATTCTAGGCAACATCTTACCTCTGATTTCCAACGTCTAATTATGTGTATTCATTTTTAAATGGTGATATTAACAGTGCACATGTCTCTTTTTCTTCTTGGTCATAGCTTTTTATGTCCGTTTGTGCAATAAAAGTTGAATACTGGAACAAGGATTTGCTTCTGACATTGATGGGGACCAAGATGGGACACAAGTGGGAGGTGGTTTGAGCGCACCGCTCAGATCAATCGGCCTGATGGTCAGTCTAGACAGGCCCAAAGTTACCATAGCCCCACCAGGAAGATGTCCGATGGTCAGTCCAGCACGGTCCACATTCAGACCCAGGGCAGGTGTCGTTGGCGTGAGTGGCTCGGTGCGGACGTCTGTCCATAGGGAGGGAGTGTGACTGGGAGCATGACCACAGCATACATCCTGAAGCGAGGGGTTCATGCAGGTCAATCCAGACTCCTTTCCCTGGATACAGGCCCACGCACAGCACCTCGGTCTGCTGTGCTGCACGTATTGTTGATGAGGATGCAGCGGTATGTCTGCACCCTTGGATCGAGTTATTGGTGGGGACATGTCACCATGCTAAATCTACGCCCATGGGGACAAGTAGATGAAAACATGAGATCTTGAATGATTCATCTTGGTGGATATTATGTTACCATGAAATTAAATGTTCTCTTCTTTAATTATATGTGTTTGGTAGTTACACCACAAAAAAGGACTAACCTAAGTGCAGATAATTACTCACAATGAGGAAAAATATATATTATAAATGTCCCGATTGAGAGGTTTTTGTCCTTGATATTGCTCATTTAAGCTCAGGTATTTGCTTTTATTAAATTTCAAACCAAATCTACATGACATAAATACGCCTAATATGAGTTTCTGTAGGGGATCAAAGTGCAGGGAGACTGTTTATTTCCACAGATCACAGGAGTTGTCTTGTTATTCCTGCAAACAGATGTCTTCATCTCAGCAGTTATTTTGATAATAACTGGCGTTCTAAACAACAGTCATTGCTTGTTAGGACTCATTCGTAATGTGTGATTGGTATTGTGAAACCACTGCAAATGGGAATTACACAAATCCAGAATTCGTCAAGAGCTGACAATGTTTAGAAATGGATTTTCAAGAATGTTCATGAATTCAGTCTGAAACACTGACCGTAAAGTAAAGGTGGCTCTGTGCAGCGTTCTGCCCCGCTTTAACTATGAATCACATTAAAGCTAAATATTTTGACTTGAGCTAAGAAAAAAGTAGGAATAACTTGCATTCTAAACATGGGACTCACAACATTGAATGGTTGCTGGTGTCCTTTAGCTTTCCTTATGCTCCTGATAAAAGTGTCTCGTCTCGTTTTGTCATGTCCTGGGTGCCTGCAGGCAGTTTGTGTTTCTCCCTCAGGGCGTGGCAGGCAGATCCTCTCCAGCTGCAGCTCATCAGCTTCATCAGAGGAGGACCTTCATAAGGAGCAGATCCACAGAGGGACGACTCCAGTCTTTTCCACCTCACTAGTGGTAAACTCAGGTCTCCTCTAAGTTTTGTATCCTTGAACCTTGTAATTATTTTCCTCTCGTCTCTCCAGCCAACCTGCTCGGCGTCGTCCACCTCAAGATCCTCCGGAGTCCTCCTCAACCTCATGTTCGCCTGGTCTGCCTGTCCCCCTGCCAGCCAGCTGCCTCCACTCCATTCATCCTCCATCAACTTCTCACCACCGCTCCAACCAGTCTCACCCAGGACAGACAAAACCTCCCCAAGATCCCTATCTTCATCCTACCAGTAAGACCTCCATTCAAACCACGTTATCATATCAGCACGTTATCCTCACCTCCATATACTCACTCTCCTCTCTCCTCTCAGAAGTCTCCTGTACTCGGATTCCACGGATCCTCCTGGATCCACCTCCACACCACCAAACCTTATAATAAAAACATTATTTTACTTACCTCCTGTTTTCCTCCGACTGTTGTGTTGCTCCAGGATCCTCACAAAACCTCAGATTATGACACGTTTTCCCTGCAGCCCAGCTTCAGTTCTTCCAAAGTTTTCTTTGGACTTTAGCTATACCTTTTCACTCTCTTTTAATGCTTTTAATTCTAAACCGAGAAGCCAAACCAGTGGTGAGTTGACACACAACTTAGCAAATAACCAATTAAAAATTTGGTTATTTTGCAGAACGTCCCAAAAACGACTACATTTGTTTCTAAAATGTGGGTCTTTTGAGGACAGGAAATAGAAAATGGGCACTTTATTTATGCTTTAACTCTGAAACATTGATGTATTACATAAATAAAAAGGAACATGCAGATGATAGTGGTACCTATTAATGACATATACTAAAGCTTACCTCTAATACATTGCAACTTTCCATTTTAGTGCTAAAACAATCTGAAGATGCACCGCCAGCATTGATCATTTGCATATCTGTCAGTTATTTCTGTGTTTACCACAGCAGACAGGAAATAGCATAAAATATTGTTATTGTCAGGTAGTTAAACCCAGTTTAGCTGTTAAATACTGAAATACAATTGTATATGGGCGCACATTATCTTCAGACAATTTCTATTACAACGTATATCTTCCCATTCCAAAGCATATAAACTTGACTGCATCAGATTTAACAACTTTTCAGATTATGTGCATATTTGTCATATTATATTATGACAAAGAGTGCTGCTGAGAGAAGGATGAAAAGAAGAATGAAACAAGACAGGCACTGAAGAAGATTTATAAGTGACAAACAGATTTTTCAAGTATTTTATGAACAGATAAAAATGACTTTTAACGAAGCAGATGGATGAGCGTTTGCCGGATCACTAGTTTGTGGCAGAGCTGTGTAAGTGGGTGTATAACAACACGTCTGTCAGACAGAGAGGGTCACAGTGACACCGCACACTGACTCTGTCTTGATGTCTTTTTATGTACATTTACTGATTTAGGAGGTATTTTTAACTCTAAACTCAGGGTATATGGTCATTTATCTTTCAAAAAAACAGAAATAACACAAGTAATCAATGTAAAAATATTACAAATTAGAGGAGCAACTGCAGTTCTGTTAACTGACTTCTTTTTTGGTCGTAATAGAGGACCAGGGTTTTGGTCAAACCAGACTGTGTCACATTTTGTGTCTCTAAGGGGTCTAAGGTGCCACTTGGTCAAAGCCAATACTTTGAGTGTAATGCCAGTAGAGTAGAGATGGGGCACTGACACCAGCTGCTATCATGAATAATAAAACTATGGGATGAAATATGACTTACATGTCTTATGCATTTGTTCAAACGGGATGCTTTGATCAAGTTTTTTTATTGCCGATCACCGATACCGATCACAAGGATTGGCTCTAAATTTAATGATGATGGGTTGATCTGTAAAGCATGAATCATAAATCACCTTCATTTGGACAAAAACATGTTTTTACTGACTTTTTCAGGACAAAAACAAACAAACAAAAACTTGCAGGTACAATGTAGACATCCATCTATCCATCCATGTAGAAATCTATTATTTTATATATATATACAGTATATATATATATATATATATATATATATATATATATATATATATATATATATATATTTTATTTAAAGTTATTTTTTCGATTTTCCATTTGATGTGCTATCTGCCACTGTTAAAATAAATGTAGCCTCACCAAATAGGCTACATCCTCTGACCTTTGACCTCTGTTGACCATCACAACAATAATCCATCTTTTTCCCAATAACTTGGAATACAATCACTCTTGGATTATTTTTTAACCTGAATCAAGATCCCTACAGGTGTCCTACTGTCCACTTTCAAGTGTCCATCTCCCAGATGACCTTAACTGGACACTAACTGGTCTAATAAAACACTCTCTGTAAAGGAGTCTCTTCTTTAACACCAAATGACTGGTGTTCCAACTGTAATCTCTTGTTTACAGAACATTCTCTGGTTGATCCTGTTCAGGGTCACCTACACACTCACACCCAAAGTGTTATAATGCTTCTCTGCTATTTTCATGCATTTTCTACATTATAATGTGAGTGTTAACGGGCGGAAGTCATGTGACTTGGTAACTCCCTCACAGTCCCTTGTCCAATCAGAACCATTCACAACTCCACTAACTCAGTTCTGATTAGTACACTTAATATCTTCTGATTGGTTAAATTTAAGATAACTCGTCTCAAAACTAATACTCAGTTCCGGTACGAGTCAGTCTTGTCTGGTCTTGTCCAGGCCTCACAGAGTCTTGGTCTGAGCTACAGCCTGAAAGCAGTCGGAGCTGCTATGCTGCTATCTTAGCTGAACCTTCATCAGCTTTGAACAAGGCCTCTCGTCTCTCCCTCACCACGGGAGAAGATCAGAAATGACTTCAGCATGCCTGCTGAAATGCCTCCCTTGCTGACCGGGACGTATCCACGGACTGTCCGGCGAGGTCCTTGGCGGCCACGCCTTCCAGGACCACCACTCCGAGTCTGGGGACTCCAGCCTCAGCTCGTGGAGAAACCAACGCCTGCCAGATCTAGGAGCGTCCACCTTTCAGTGAGCGAACACCACTTTCTGATCGAGAGGTTTGCTTTGATAAGCTTAATTCTTCCAAACTAAATTAAGCCAAAACTAAATTCCAGTCCAAACTCAGATTAGCCTAAATTGACTCTTAAAGTCCCAACTAGGTTAACTAAATTAACTAACTTCCCTAGTCATTAAAACATATGCTACGGTCCGTTAAAACTCACAATTAACCATCTTTAACATCCTCAACATGTTTAAGAATATTAATTGTGTTTACATCAAACTTTCAAACTGTCTTATCTGTCTGTGTTCTTAGGTTTTTCAAATTAAATGGTTGTTCAATCTTTATCTGGTCTCAGTTCACATTATTAATAAGGTATTTCAATTCACTGTACTCTTTCAAAGAACCTAGATACCTTCAATAAATATTAGCTATTATCAGGGTTGAATGACAGTTTATCACTTTTCATTATAAACCAAATAAGCTAATGTTATCTGAAGAGGGTGTAGTTAAAATAACTAATAGTTATTTCAAAACGCTACATAAACCTACCATTAAAATGATACTGTTCTGAGACTTTTCATTTCTTTGTCATTGGACAAACTTACAAAATCAGCAAGGGGTCAAATAATTATTTCCTCCACTGTATATATATATATATATTTACATTCTTAAACATACATCTTTGTGCACAAGATCTCCTTTAATTAATTTGTGGTTGAAAAAACTTTTTAAGAAAAATCATTTGTTTTTTTCTACTACTATTCAGACACAGAAAAGTCAACATTGTTTTGACACTCTGGTCCATTTTTTTGCCCAGACAGAACATACTTATAACTGACAATGGTCCGGATCATTGCTAAAGCATCATCTACCTGCGCCGTCTGCTCTCAACTCCTCCTTCCCTCCTGTCTGATCCTCAGCGCGCTGCTTTGTCCTCTCCTTCGGTGCATGAGCGAGCTTTTTCCAACTCCTTCAATATTAAAATTATTGTCTTTTATACCAATCTGAAAAATTTTGCAGCTTCCTGATTGGGGGGGGGGTTGCATGGTGTCGTGCCAGCAGCAGAAGAATTCTTACTGGAGCTGCAGGAGGGGTGAGCGACTACCTCGAGACTACCTCGCCACCTGACCTTGTCCCCAGGATCGAGTTCCAAACCAACCATAAATGGTGCGGTCCGTTCAGGGAACAGCGAGTCCCGGGTGCACAACGACCCCGCGGTAGCTCCATGGATTTGTTGTTGTGGCCTAGTGACCTCTGGTTAAGGAGCTATTGATCGGCTGGTATGATCAGCACTGAAAGGAGTTTATCAGAATTTGCAGATCACATTTTTTAACAGAAATCTGCCAATTTTGATTGGTGGCCGATCGATGGGAATATCCCTAGTTCAAATGACAAAATACTTTTTTTGTATATTGGATGTGGATCAGAGCGATATAATGTTGTCTGTCAATTGAGAGGTTGTCAGTTTGAGTCCAGCTTTCCTCACAACATGTCACTATGTGCTTTGGCAAAGCATTGGACCCGTTAACAACATGTGAGCGTGTGACGTAGTGCAAAAGTGCTTTAGGTGCAGTCCTTTTAACATTTTTTTCAGATAATGTCTTTACTGTTTCTTTGATCCAAGCAAGTCTTAAACAATGTATTCTAACAGTTTATAGTGTATCAACAATGTTGACTAAAAATCCTTTCTTGTTGAAGAACAAGCTCACTTTAGAGAGAACATAAACCGCATACTGTATGCAAAAGTTGTCACCAAATGTCTTGTTGTAGACATAAATGTATTAAATCAGAGACAGAAGTGAGCAATGCTAGCTCACCAATGTTAACCATACATACTGCAACACTGTTTATTCTGTGCTGCTGTCGACAATTTAAAATGGATAATTCTTTCAACCAATTTATCAAATTAGTTGTTCTCAATATTTTCTTGCTGTCAAACCCGACTGACATAAGCAGAGCATACTGATGGTATGAAGGAAAAATAACTTTGCTTTGACTTGAAAAATTATTGCTAATTTCATGAAATACATGTTTCGAATCAAAATAGTTATGTCGACCAAGAATTATAACCAGAATAATCAACTATGACAACTACTCGCAGCAGCCCTAAAGATCTGATCCTCTCTTTAAGCTGAAAACTCCATGGTTTTGCTGATTATCTATGATGGATGCTTGGTAAAAGCTGTCAATTGTTTAAGTAGTCACCATAAAGAGGATCAGAAATTTGAAATGAGCTTTTTGTCTGTGATATATGACTGAAAGCATTTCTCACTAAGCATTTTCTTTAGACAGAATTAGTCACAAAACACATAAAGCGAACATGTCATGTCTGCTGTTTTTGCCAGCCATCCATTAACTAATTTAGTCTGTTGAACACTCAAATTTAATGTGGATAAACTGCCTTATAATATTTATTTGCAGACTATACATCACTCACATCTGTGTAGTGTTTGACAGTCATCTGACACTGACTCATAAACATGAATGCATTCTGGCTTTGTGGCTGTATCCCCCAGTGCAATGTATTAATAACACACACAAGCTGGCATTCTGACTCCATCCCTGGGCACAGCACATAAATCTTTCCTAATAACAGCGGTGGCATTTCACCAACAATAGGGATTACACACAACCTTTGTCGAGTGGTCTAACAGCTAGAACACACATGGATACACACACGCAGTCTTTCTCAGAAACACACACACACACTGGAGATGATTTAGGTTCTCTAGGTTCCACCAGAAAAGAAGGAAGGGAATTACAGATTTAACTCCTTATACTATTTCAAATTAGATAATGATGTTAAAAACCTTCTCATTACGAGTAGAAGTGTATGTGAGATGATTTCTCTATAACCAGGGGTGCACACAATTTTCCATTGAGGTACTTAAAGAAGAACCTCACGCTGGTGTCTGGAACGCAGCATATCTCTACGGGTTTGGGGAAGGGGTGATAAGCTGCCAACGGTGTGTGTTGCCGGTGCTGCGCACGCATCACTAGTGCTGAGCATGTGTGTGCTGTGCGCGCATGTCAGAGGTGTTGTGAGTGTGTATGTCACCAGTGCTGCATGGGTCAAAGTGTGTCAAAGTCCTGTGCATGTGTGTCTACTAGCTTCAGGGGCCATGTGATCACTCATTTACTGCCGCAACAGGATGCTAAGCTCGTCAAATCGCGGGCTGCACCACTGGGATCACAAAAGCGCTGGTCCAAGATGTGTTCAGGCAGTAGGTTCTGGTAAGCACGCATGATATCTGGCGCGCATGCGTAGTGGCGGCCTATTTATGTGCACTCCTGTCTATAACCCTGTTGGTGTTTTTTCAGTAATCAGCTTAGCCTTTAATTAAGGCTGAACGATTAATTGCATATGCAATTAAATTGCGATATGACAAAATGAGATTTTCTAACCGCAAAGGCTGCGATTTGACTGGTCATGAGATTTGGGAAAGTCGTGACTTGCGAGCAGTTCAAACAAGGCAGCAGTGTTGCCAACTTTGTCGCTGTTCTTAACGACTTTACGAACCCCCCTTAGCGACTTTAACCCAAAAAGCGCCTAGCAACAAATCTAGCGACATATCTGATGGTCTTTAGCTGCTTTTTGTAGAACTTTTCAGTCAATATTGCTGACGGAGTTGAATAAAGTGCCCAGACAAGAGCATAGACATATGTACAGTATACATAGATGCCTCATTATGCCCTCAAGAATGATCCATTGCTTAATGAGGCATCTACATTTATATATCTATGCCAGTTAGACCTACTTTTAATTATGATAAAAATTTGGCGGTGGTTTAATTTATATTATTAATATTTGGATAAACACCAGATTAGATAAAAACTACACCCTGTGGCTGACATAAAAGACAAAGAAATCAGATGTGTGCAAGTAAATAAGTGAAAGGTGGACAGTTTTTAAACAGCTGCACTCTTAAAGGTATAGGAGTTTGGTAAACAATGTAGCTTAAAACGTTTTTTTTTCATGCCTCTTAACGTTTTAACATAATATAGCTATAAATATATCATGGCGATTAAAACCTCCCCGAAAGAAATCAATAAGGTTATCTAAAAACCTCAGCCAATCATACGTCTCGAAAGCAACTATTGGACAATCTGGCTGTCTGTCTCGCCAAAGCACCGCACTTCTGCACTGCTTGGATCCTCCATTAATGCGTGCTGGACCATTTTAAAACAGAACATCCCAGAAGTGAGAGAAGGACAGAAATGGCTGTCTGCTACCGCTTTAATTTTAGGAAAAAATACCAGAGTCCCCTAAAAGAAAAACAACTTTTCAGCTAGCACAAAACCAAAAACGTTTGGATGTAGAAAGAGGAAAAACCTGGGGGAACGTTTCAACGGCTGGTGTTTGGCTCTCTATTGTTTCTGTGGCAATGCGTGGTCCCATGTCCAGAGGAGGTACGGCATAAGGATTATACCCGACGGGAGGGGTGAGAGCTCTGAGACATGTTTCTGTAAAATAGCTAGCTATACCTAGCTTGTTTGAAGATTCATCAGTGAACCTTTAAAACTCCATAAAGTTGTTAAAAATGTCATTCCACTTATATAACAAACTTTTTAACATATTTGCATTTCTTTTGACCAAACAGAGCATAATGAAGACGAGGACCAGAACATAGATTGTGCTAAAAAGAAAAATTGAGTCAGAAATAAAAATCTAACAATGAAATCAATGAACATCAGCTAGTTAGAAAATACACTGTATGGGAAAAAATACATTTTGTGATCATAAGAGGGCTGTAGGTTGGTGTTGTTGGCTTGTACTGATGCCTCGCAGAAAGACAGCCCTGGGTTTTGTTTTCCGTCGGTATTCTGGTGACTTCCAGCAATTTAAAAACATACGAGTTGGGTTAACCAGTGAATCTAAATTGACTTTAAAATTGTGTGTGTGTGTTTGCATGTGTGTAAATGATTGTCTCGATATGTGGCACTGTGATGGGCTGGCGACCCATTCAGGTGTAACCCTACTTCTCACCCAAGGATTTCAGGGAGTGCACCAGTTTTCAATAACTATGCACAAGCAGGTATAGAATTCAGAGAGATGGACTGATAGTCATAAAAAGCTAAACCAACAAAACATTAATTTCATATCTTGATTTACAATTGAATGCTCAAAATCAACTCTTTTGTTAAATATGAGAAGTGTTTTCTAAATAATACAGAAAGCATTTGGCTTGTAAAGGATAAATGGATGTTGCTTTGACAGTCCTGATAAGAATAGCTGTGTGTGTGTGTGTGTCTGTGTGTGTGTGTGTGTGTGTGTGTGTGTGTGTGTGTGTGTGTGCTTCTGAGACTGATTAATGTCCTCAGACAGCTGGGTGTTCTTGGTTTAACAGCCCATGGGTACCTTTTCCTTACAAACAGTTCTGCTTTTGGGCCATGGTACTCCAATGAACAGAGAGAAGCAGATGGAGGTCTATCTTCAACGAGAGGTGCCGATATTTGCACTGAAGTAGGACTTTAATATCATCCAATATCAAGGGATTAAAGAAGACATCCTTCATCATGTGATTTTAGGGGAAAAAATAGAATCAGCACATCTAACACTGACATGAAAAGTAACATGGCTTTTCTGTAACTCACATTCGGACATGGATAATGTTGTTGATGCCCTTTTGTTAAAGAGAAAACTGGGGGTGGCTAAAATGGCTTGAAACTGACAACTGGGATCTTTTTTTTATTTATAAAGTTACCAAAAAACCCCACCTGAAAACAAAACAAGTCCCCTAGGGTGAGGTGCTACAACAGAGTTTTCTCTATGCTTTGCTCCCTCCTGACTTCTTCTATATGGCTTATAGGCAGAGGTGGATCTTCATGTGGTCTCTGGTGACCAGCTGCCTCCAGTTGAACCTGGAAACAAGCAAGCACACACTCACACACATAACAGAGTGCAGGCATGGGGTCGTAACAGTTTTTGCACCTATTTAGTCATTTGCTGTATAAATTTGTGTCACTCTCAGAAAGACTTCTGAACTTGTTGACTGATGTTTTGTTTCACTCCTTATGAGTGAACTGTTCTAGCTGTCTCAGGTCTGAAAGTTCTTCAAATGTTTCAGCTCCTTCTGCAGACATTCAATAGAATCTATGCCAAAATGATTTCTTGTCCTGTAATTAATCATTCTTGGGTAATTATAGTTGTGTTTTGGATCATTATTCCATGACCTGCAACTAGGACTTTGACACCATGGCAGCACATTTTGCTCCAGAATATCTTGATAGGTCATGAAATCAGGTGAAATAAAACCTGAGAATGCTCGGACCATTGCTACCTGCAAAAGTTCCTTACAAAGATGTTAAAAGACCTTTAATGAGATTTCAATTCTTCAGTATAAAAAGTCACACCACCTATCCATGCACAGAAAAATATAAAGTCAAGCACAAGGCCACAACATTGAAAGCTGGATACAGTTCAGATCCCAAAGAACAATTGGTGACCTGTGTTTAGAAGCAGCCAACCAGGAGGGCACTACTCAGCCGTGCATTCAGCGCTTCTCTGCTTTCCGTCCTGTAACAAGCATCGACTTCCAAATGGGGCACGCGCCGACTTCACAGAGGACTCTCTCTGAGAGCTGTGGCCTTCGAGGGGGGACAAGCATTGACTTCAAAGTGCACACGCTTTGAAACGCATTAGATTCAAATGGGGTACATTCAAAGCAACGTTATCTTCAAATGTGTCATCCTTCATAGTTTACTAACTTCAAACGGAGAGATGCTGGAGCTGAGCGGCTACACACTCAGAGGTACACGTCTTGTTGGGAAGGGTGAGGCTCTGTCTTCACACTGAGAGGGAACAAAATAAATAAATAGCGTTTTAATCTTAGGGTTGTGTCGAATTTGTGTTGAGCAAATCTTTAAATTGAATTTTGCCAAAGGTACAGATTATAAGAGAAATAACAGAAATTAGTTTTTATGGCTTTTAAAGATCAATATGCCTAGCAGCATGATTTAAAAATGTTTTATGGATTTTGTTAACCAAAATTTAAATGAATAAATTAGCTTTGTTGATTTAATCAAACCTGCTCTGACACTTCAGTCTGCTCATGTATACGAATGACCAGATGTAAAACTGGAGGGGAACATCTTTGGACAAAGTTTAACTTCATCTTGCCCTAATTTAACAACAATTCTCAGGCTGAACAACAAACTTGATAAAATTAGACGTCTATTTTCTCCTGCCATCTGTGTTGTCTCATGGACTACTGAGGGGGTTGATCAGCCATGTGTCCTGCGTGGGTGTGTTCTGGCTTCTTGTTCCGTTACGATTACAACAGAAAAGCCCGTGATGTGTTTTCTTTACCTTTGTGTTGCTTTAGGAAGCAACGGGTGCAGAGGCTTGATAATCTCTGCGTGGACAGACGGGTTTCCAAAGCAGCTCTCTGTTGGGCATAAAAACTACGATCTGTGCAGAGGTGCTGAAGCAGTTGTGCCTCCAAAATAAAGTTTGTGAGGAGAAGACAGAAAACGATACTAAATTTGTCCCAACTGCTCTGGTATTTGCGCTGCTTATTGTAATATTATGTCGTTGGGTTGTTTTCAACACAGCAGAGATTTATTTGCTTCATCTAAGCTGTCTGTTAACACAGTTACACTTGCAAAAATATGCAGCACGAAGAATCTCACGATTTTCCTTACACTGTGATGTGATCAAAGACCGTGTTAAAAGATGACACAGGGGACATATTCCCATTACTGCAGCTGTGTGCACTGTGAAACCCCCCCACCAACATATTTTCTATCTTCATTTTTTAAAGAAGTATATTGAAACATAAAAAAGGGGTCAGTGGCCTGTTGTTCAGCTCTTCAGTTTCACTCTGTTTCTCTACTTCTGCGTCTTTATTTTCTCTTTATTTTCTTTCATTTCTACGTTTTTTTCTCAGCTCACCATGAGGTTCAGTCAAGAGAATGATAGTCCCAGTGAAACATTCTGCCCCACACTGGCCTCAGCTCATATTGGTTCTGGTACGTTCCATTCGGGAGATGATGCAGGTGAAAATGTGAAGAATAATGTTCAGTCAAAGGACTAAAGCTGGGAGCAATGAGCTGACAAATGCTATTACTTTGGTTAAGTAAACATAATGAAGGAGAATAACGCAAGAAATTCAAAACTACTAATGTAATAAAAAAAACCACTTGAACTGGTTTGTGAAATAATGAAGTAGATTTAGCAGTGAACAGAGGAAACCAATGCTTCTGATTAGATAAGTTGATGAAAATGAGTCATGCATAACAAGTGGGTGCAAGCTGGTGATATATGGGGCAGCTGTGGCTCAGTGGATATGGATGGTTATCCACTGATTGGAAAGTACGCAGTTCAATTCCTGGTTCACACAAACCACGTGTCAAAGTGGACTTGGGCAAGATACTGAGCCTTAAGTTACCACCCAGAATGGCAGACTACTGCCCCTCTAAAAAGAAATGTTCAAAAGCAGAGAAACAATATGCCTAAGGGATACATACTATTTCATATATAGACAACATTTCTGAAGGGTGACTGGGACCAGTCACACTTACAGCTAAAGCACACAGCCTCTGGAACAGATGCGTTTTCCGTACTGCTTCTGTACGTACCACAATTCACACAGCCTGCGGTTTGTGTGCAGAACGTCTGGAAATTTGCTCCACAGGGAGCACCAAATCTCAGTGGTTCACGCGAATTCACGTGATAACAACTACGTGTATCAACAAGAGCTGGTAAACAAAAGCCACACTCGTCTTCTTGGGGCATTATTTATTCACATGGTTTATTCTACAATAGGTGAGTATGGTCCGTTTTGATATAGTTTATTGTTGTGCTTAATTAAAGCAGCTATCTGGATTATTTTTCTATGTATCAAAGTTTTCTAAATGTTTTAAATGATATTTCAGGTCTAAACTATGATCTATGGGTTGAGTTTCACAACATCTGTCATTCTGATGAAGACCCTCCTTCCTCCTAGAGACCCCTTTCCATTATTTCTTGCCGCTGACATTTTTCAGCCAATGAAATTCAAATGTCTGCATTCTCTCAACATGCACGCGCATCGAGCAAACCTGTACCAGTAGGGGGCGCTGTCGTACAGGATGCTCCGTGTGTTTCTCTGCCGTCTCAGCCGTTCACTGAGGACTCACAGCACATTTCTACTAAAAACCTACCCATTCCCCAGCTAAAGATGGATTTTTTAAAATTTTTAAACCTTTCACCTCACAGAATGGCAAGGCTTGACAGGGTTACGCGTTTATTTTGGTCAGAAAGTTCATTCAGGGCCGAGTCATTTCTGTGATCAGCTACAGACAGAGTAGCAGCAGCTCTCTGCTAACAGAGCTAAATATCAGAAGCAACAGGAACAGACAGGGTTCATCAGAGCCCGGTACAGTGTTGGAATAAGATTGTGAACTGTGAGTGATTAAACCCTACACTTTGAGCTGCACACTTTATGCCCGCAACATAATGCGCCGTGTGCACGCGCGCACACGCGACCGGACGCGTGCGTCGAGGTGTTTTGAGGAGGAGCCGTTGGATGTTAGATTCAAAAACTGCTCTCCTGATGAAATAATCCACAATGCGGCTTTAAGTCTTATGTTATTTCTTTGTCTTTAAAATAGCGTGTTACTTTTGCAATGTAGCTAAAGATTTTATTTTGAAATATACAGGATGCACCTCTCTAGCTCGTGTCTCACTTTCTGACTGGCACATGTAATTTCTTTAAAGTGATAAAATGCAACTTTTTCATATTTTTAAATCTTTTCCTTGAGCCAGTATTTGCTAATATGACTCTTTACAGAGTTAATGAAAAGTCACTTAGCCCCATCTGGTGATTAGATCCAGAATACCATGATTGCAAGATCTCCGTCGCCGTCACGGTGTCCAGGAAGTCGCGTGTCTCACGAGGGTTAGGCTAACCCAATGTGGCTAGCTGTTATGCTAGCGCTGGAGTGTTTTTAGCTCATGATTCCTGATTTTTTTCAATCTCTCCCTGCTTGAACACAGCTGATTTCATTGAAGGAGTAAAGAATCGCTCCTGTAGAAAGCTATGAAGGCTGAGGAGACATTTCAACACTTAGATTTAGCAGTTCAGAAGCAAGAACTATGGGCTACTTTATTTAATGCAGTGATTTAAAACGGACACCAGAGGGTGCCCAAAACAAGCAAAACTTCATATTATCACTTTAACTTCACAAAAAGATGGATTCTCATCTGGAAAAAATAAGACTTGATGCCAAAAGTTAACGGAGCTCTGCAGCTGCAAAGGAGCCGATATGAAGGCTTAGATTGGACTCTATGTTTTTTTATCTTTGCAGAAGTCGTACGGAAACTGGACCACATCCATTCCAGAGGCGGTGTGAATTGTTAGAAGATACAAAAGAAAACAGAATTAGATGTAAGTTGAAAACCCAACAAGGATTAAATACCAGTAGATTGGAAATGAAAAAACAACAACAGAGGAATGCCATATTTTTTTAAAGATCATACACGATAAAAAGAAAACAAGGGTCTAATTAAAAAATTGTTTCAAGTTGTTAGAAGTAATGAAATAAAGTTTTTTCAAGTTAATTTATTATGTTTAAAATAAATTCTCTTGAAGTTAGACCCCTGTTTTTTACATTGTAGACCAAACAAAACAAGTCAGCTAGTTTTTTTCTGATTTAACAAAACTCAAGCCTCCCATTTTCCTTTCATAGTCTTTATTTGTTCATTCATAATTTCCAAATTAAATAAATGCCAATATACAGTAGAATTGACCAACTCTGTTTATAAAAACTGTATGAAGGCTACTTGGGAACATCTGCATATATCAACATTATCTTTGCACCTTGTTGGTAGGTGTGAACTTAAAAGTAAAACACTGTTGCTCTAATTTGAGAAAAGAATGATGATTTTTATATTTTATTTTTTTCAAGAAAATGCAACTGGACTTATTTTATGTTTTTTTTTTAAAGACATCTTGCTTTTCATTTGGGGAACTAATCAGTTTCTCAGATCAAACTGAAAAGTACAAAGTTCTAAACTTAGACTGTAGTGAGCTGCTTTTTTGTGTGCAAGCTGAAAAAAAATATACAAAAACTTAAAAGTTTTGGTGAAGCAACTGTAGCGTGATCAATATACGCTCTTGACCTCTGATCTCTGACCTACGTGATCATCTAAAATAATAATCCATCTTCTTCCCAATAACTCGGATTATAATGACTCTTTTATTATGTTTTAACCTGAATCAACATTCCTCCAAGGTCACGGTCGTATCGGAAGAATTCACCGGACTTTAATAATAATAATAATAAAGACTCTTGGTGTCTCCTCCTAAAAATGACACTTTAATCTGTTACAGAAATGTCTTAAATGATTAATGCACTTTCTCTTACAGCATTGTGAATGTTGATCCAGCTTCAGTATTATTGATACTTTGCTAAAAGGTTAAATCAGTATTATTACTTATTTCTACTTTGCTAAAGATAAATAAGTAAACTTTCCACCTCACACAGGAGGTGACGTCTGCTTTAGAGCCTGAGTCACGTGTCTTGTTAGAGTCCTCTGATAGGCCCACGTTTCACTGACAGCTCCCAGCTGTCTGCCTCACACGGAAGAACTCAGTTCTTCTCTAGCCTGAGAGAAGACGACACGTCCCACCGTCAACTCGCTACACGGTGGGTTATAGATGCCGATTGCAACCGATAACGGGTCCAGCCCCGTCGCAGTCGAAGAAGCTGCTTACCCCTGAGAGCAGGAACCATCCGCCTGCCTCTCTAATCCAACCAGAATGGGTAAGACAGCCAGCAACCAGCTCACGAGCCATGGGTTCCACTGACGCTGTATCCACGGACGCCTCCGCTGGCCCAGGCGGGTTCCACACACCTGTCAGGCCCCAGATCGACCGAGGGGGATCTCCGCTTCCTCGTCGAACTCCCATCAGCCGGACGCGATCCAGGAACAAGGTCCAGTAATTATCCATGACCTGGTAAAGCAGGCTACTTTGATAATGCTAACCCTATAACACTAGGTCGCTCATCAAAGTAACCTCTCCACCTTATCCCTAATAACTAAACCCTTAAGCTAACTCCTTAGTCTTAATATCAACACGAGACTCAAGTTCTAAACTCAGAAGATCAATTTAATAACATCTATCACTTAGTGAATGCTTATCAACTTGCTACCTCAGATGCTAATCTGTTTACAAATGTTTGTCAGCTTTTATAATAAATATTGAATATATTTATTCCTGACTCAGCTTCCATTCGTCAACTAACAGGTACATAACTACTCACTGCGATTAATAGGACCTAGAATTTCCTGCTTTTATCACAAACAGTTGTTCAAACCCAGGTGTCCGGAGCCCACAGACTCCCGTTTAATTCCTCGGTGGCCGTACGTGAATTAGCAGAAGGTGAGTAATAAACATAGCGTTTATATACACTATATGTGGCAAAACGACCACTTATTACCACTACACAACTATTGCCTATTCCTTCAAGTTAAATAATCCACATTAGCTTGGATTTCTTTTGAAAAGTAAGAAATTCATGGTTTGGCAATTTTGGCTATTTCAAATACAATGACCTAAATAAATTATCTCTTTATTAAAACTCCAATTTGGGTGGTGCTCCACAACTGTTTTCAACATAATAAGTTACAATTATATATCAGATGTTAAGTAAAATCACATTGTTTTGACAGTAAATAAGACCTCAACTGACAGTAAAACATAAAGATTTCACTCAAAAACTCTTCAATACAAATCTTGTACTTTAAAAAAAAAGACAGTACAGGTTACACAAACATTACACCTTCCATGAGCAAATCAAACTCTTGGACAGTAATGAGAATTATGTATAATGATGATTGTTAATACTGACAGTAGCAAATTACAGCATAATGCAAATGTTTTAATAGAAATGTAAAAAAAAAAAACACCCACAGGTCTTGACCCTCATATGGCAGTATGAAAGACTAGACTTTAACTTGTATTGTGACTGTATAAATAAAGTATTATATAATTGTATTTTATTGTTGCGGGCCATCTTATATTACTTATCAGCAGTTCTGCAATATAACTGGAATTAATTGTTTTAATGATTTGAGGTTCAAACTAAATTTAGGAAGAATCCTTCTACGTGTAAAGTAATTGTATATTTCTGTCTAAATCAAAGACATGCGTAAGACGGTCCACCATCATTGTGACTATGCAGACATGCATAAATTCTAGCATGCCCTGAAACCCTCCCATATTCAGACTCACATGAGCTAAAGGGGCTGTGTTTATCAGCTGACTCCGGTCTGACCGGCGGCTTTGGGTTTTCTGGGATTTCTACCTAGTTGCTGCAAATACGACATGACAGATGTCGAGTCACTGCCTTCCTTTAAATGAGACCAAAAAAAAGCTGAGCTAAAATTATCATGCAATTCCTGTCTCTTCATGGCTGAGTTAGCCAAACGCTGGCTTTAGGTAACCCTAAATGCATTGATGATTAACTGAGTTTGAACCTGTGTGAGGACAGGAGGAAAGCCGTGTGCATGTGTGTTTGTTCTTCTTATCCGAGGCATAAAAAAACCATTACAAGTGGGAATTTAGATGAACGCTTTCTGAGAACGAGCACTGAACAGAGAGCAGCTGCTCTAGTCATATCAAAGTTCAAAATGTGCAATTTATATGTGCAAACTTCATGAGTGTTTTTGTGTGTTTATCTGTGGTTAGAAATATATATAGTGGGAGGAAAGAGGCTATTTGTGGGCGATTAGTCTGACCTCAAGCATTAGATCTTTATTTCCCTTGATAACTAAACATATTAGACCATCCGCTGAGCCTTGAGCTGCACACACACACACACACTGTCATACTCACAAACAGACAGGCACGAAGACATGCCTGAAAACGTACAGGTGGCAGGTTGAAGAAGTGAGGGGAAAAGAAAATCAGTAGGGGAGATAAATAAAAGTCAGATACATTCTAAATAGGATTCTTAAGGTTATCAGCTTGCTGGGTAACTCATCTGCAAAAAGTCGTAAGCCCTTGAATTCTAATGCACGTCACTCTACCATGGAAATCCGGCGTTTTAATCCCAGATCGGCTAAGTCCAGCCATCTGGAACAAATAGAATGTGAAGGCTGACAAGAGGATGGGGAAAATGTCAAGAAATCCATAGAAATGCTATATGCCTGTAGTAAAGAGTTGAAGGGAAGTGCCGATTGGCACTGCGCACGTAAAGACGAAGCAGATGTTGTTTAAGTATGAGTGGCACTTAAAGAAAATATATAATATCAGGAGGTTATTCTTATTTTAAGTCCACCAACTAAACATCGGAGGCACTGAGAGGGTTTGTGAAGTCCCGTGTGCATAATTTGTCTCCTTGAGCCTCACCTATTCTCCAAGGCTGAAATTTATCTAGCAGCCACTGCAAAGAGGTAGAAGGGGATAATATTAGCAGTGCTTGAGCTGAGGGTTTTATCTTAAGGTCAGGTTTTACATATCATATTCACACACACATGAAATATGCAATAACATTGGTTGGGAGTCAAACACACATTTTGGACATAAAAAAAGTTGGATGAAATCCTAAAGTTCGATTCATGTCCACACAAATGTATTTTAACAAACTGATGCACACACACACACACACACACCCAGTCAGTGACAGCACCTGTCTGCCTCCCACAGTAATGAGTGACCTGGGTTAAATATGTAATGACTGCTTGTCCCAGACTCAGGATTAATGGGCTGTGGAGGGACGAGATAAAGGCTAATCATTAACACACACACACACACACATTTATACATACATGAGAAAAATTATTTAGAGCGGGGATATATGTTTTAGCTTCACTTTAAACATCCTTTAAGATAAATGACATCTCTGAGGCCATTTGTGTTTTAATCAATAAAACATTTTTTTTCTATCTTTATTCTATCAGCATTTTTTAATCCTTATTTATTCAAGATAATCAAGCAAAATTGCAAGTTATGTGCTTTAAAGAGCAAGTTGCAGGTTTTTTTTTTTAATTCAGATAAAATGTTGTCCAAAAATACAATTTGAAATGTTTATTGAGGGTATTTTGTTTTACAATACATTTTTAACACAATTTTTATAGTCAAAAGTGCCCGTTTTCAGCAAAGCTTCTAAAAACACTTTATTTAAAAGTATCCAGTTGTGAAGTAACTCAAGAGCGTTCTACCCTAGGTGGCGCTGCACAGTATTGCGAAATGTATGATAATTATTGTCATTGTAGGATATTTTAGCACCCTGAACAATCAATAATTCCAATTAATTGATAATTTGAGCTCATTGTTGTGTGGAATTTGTGTAATAGATGCTTGTTTTATTCATTGTGTTAGATTCTGTAAAGCTAAACTACTTAAAAATGTCCAACCTGGCAACGCTGAGTCTGCCGGCTCGCTCTCTGCTGCTCACCATGATGAGTTGGTAGTTTTAGTTAGGCTGTTTAATCAAGTCAGTGTCTATTCATTTTTCTCAAAAATGCTAAATTATTGTGTTTGTGGAGGATATAACTCGCCAGTCTGTCAAGTTCACGATTACAGGACTACTTTTACCTGCGTGGTGGCTTCTGTTTTGGCAACGAAAAACCCAGGCGGTCTTTGATCTCACACAGGACTGGATTTGTTGGAGTTCCACATGAATATAGAAAAACATCCATTGCGACTTTAAACAGGCGGTTCAATTCATTCAACTTCCCCCGGGATCGCTGTTAGCAGCAGCTAAGTTAACTGGGACAGACGGAGCTAGACGCAGGAGGAGGAGGGACCAGAGTCAGTCCGGATCAGAGGCAAACAACAGCTGTGTATTATTGTAAGTTTTGTTGTCTAATATCTGATAATTACCAACTTTATTTATTAAGTAATTGTAAAAATTTAAAGATGTATCTGTGTCTAGTGCTGTCAGGTGATTAGAAAAATTGTACAATTAATTAATTATGATCTGTAATTAATTAATCACATTTTTAATTGCATTTAAATAAATTGCTAAAGATAGCCCTCATCTTGAGTTATTGTCGTTTAAATTCATTAAATGATTGTGACAGACCAATAGATTGATATATAACAACATAAAGTGTCTTTATGAAGTCATTTATTGTGTTTAGCAGACCTGAACAGATTCAGTCCCAGTGCAACCATTACTTTGGTCAGTGGACTCAGTCTGCAGCAGCTCTGTTAACCCCTCATCTGATTTTAGTTCATGTTTTATCTGCTGTAAAGCACATTGTGTTGCTCTGCAGCCAGGAAATGTGCTCTATAAATAAAGATTGATTTGATTTTCCACCAAGAATGAAATTTAAATTTCAAAGGTGTGTGTGTGTGTGTGTGTGTG
>SSNR01000056.1:2974429-3005668 GCA_006937965.1 Callopanchax toddi | reverse complement strand
AAGTTATCTGAAGTATTCATTGTGGATAGTAGAATAGTATTATGTGTATCTGTAATGTTACATTTTACTTGGAACAGCTGATTTTTAGCTATCTGAATACATATTCAGTCTTCTTAAAGTCACCACCTTAAATTTTTTAAGGATTTGGTTTCAATTCAGTTGTTGGGATAGAATCTCTACTAGTAACAAAATACCTGTGGAAATTTGTATTTTCTATTTTACTAGTAATACTATTTGGACTAGGATAAATTACATTATTGTTATGTAAAATAGAAATAACAAAGAGGTGAGATTTTTAATTAAATGTTTAAAAAAAAAAGATCCATTAAATTTAAGTTCAGTCCTGCTGGTATTCTCATCTCATGGCTGCGCTACAATAAGAATAAAAGAAATACACATTCAGCATCTGATTAGAAGTTAGAAATACTGTAGAATCAGTTCTTCAGTAGTGGGTACTTTTTGTAGTAGTTGTACCAGTTTTTTACTTCAGTAGTTCAGGAGCAACCAGACTGAATCACTTTGATAGAAATAAAAAATGTCCTGTCATTTTAGTGGAAGATGCTGCAGTCAGTCAGTCACATCATTCTAAACCAACCAGTCCTAACAGGACTGAACTTTACCTGGTTACCAGTAGAGAACTGGTAGAGCTCTGATTAGTTAAGGGTTGAACAGCTGGTTGTCTAATGAGTTCCTTCCAGAACTGGAGACATGTCAGACAATTATCATGTCTTTGAACTACTGTGGAGTTTGTCACTGTATTCACATCTTTAGTTCTGACATGAAACCACTGCTGGTCATGTTACTTCCATAAGTTTTTTTTTCAGTCTTTTCTCTAAGATCTGAATAGACCAGCTGATGGTGTTCTAGGGAACACAGCTGCTAAAAATGAAGACTTCCTGTTGAATCTGACTCTGAAATAGTTACCGAGTTCAGTTTTTACTACTGTAGGTAAAATAGGTGTTTAACAACTTGTTAAATGCGCCAGAATCCAGGAAATGGCATCTATGCCAAATATTTTTTTCTTTGGAAAAGTGTCCCCCCCACATTTTTTATGCTTCTGACGCCCCTGGATTCAGCCCACCGGCCAGTAGGGGCGCTGTGGGCAACACTATTGAGAGCGTTCAGCGTTGTAAAAGACATGGAGGATGCACATTTTGTGCTTCTGTTTACATTTCTTTTATAACTTGAATGTATAGCAAGAAAGAAAAACTTTCTACTATTACACACACTTTAGAGGTGTTAAAAAAGCACCTGCTTGTTACAGTTGTGGTTTGTATTCAATACACGTACAATATTGTACTGCTTATTCTGCTAAATAAACCATGATACACCACTTGTGTATTTACTTATTATTAAATCAATATCGAAGATAATGGATCAATATCGAATTGAATCGAAATCTAATCGAATTGTGACATTCCCAGCCCTATTATGCCCTTCAGATTCTGTATGACCCCTCATTGTCACTGAATTACCTTTGTATTTTAAATGGTAATGTTCGGGGGTGCACACACATTTTCTGTCGAGGTACTCAAGGGAGGACCTGGCGCTGGTGTCTGGCACATGCCACATCTCTGTGGGTTCGGGCGGCGGGTGCCAGTGTGTGTGCATGTCACCAGCACTGGGCATGTGTTAGTTGTGTGCGTGTGTTGGACATGCTGCAGTTGTGCGTGTGTCGCAAGTGCTGCACATGTGTTACTGGTGCCCCGCATGTGTGTCAAAAGTGCTGCAAGTGTGTGTGTCACTTGTGCTGCGAGTGTGTGTGTCGGAGGTCCTGCACATGTGCATCTACAAGCTTCAGAGGCCATGTGAGCATTCATTTGCTGCACTGCAACAGGATGTGAAGCTTGTCAGATTGCGGGCTGTGCCATAGTGACCGCAAAAGTGCTGATCCGTAAAGGCGCTTTCGGGCAGTGGGTTCTGGTATGCATGCATGATATCTGGTGTGTGTACTGGTGGGCTAGTTGCGTGCACCCCTGTTAATCTTAATATTTCATTATTAAAATGTTAAACATGACATATCAATGCTCATTTTTACAAGTCGATGTAAGATTCAGGAGTCTTCATCAAATCTTCTCTTAATTGAAAATCAATTAAGATGAAAAACTATCAAAGTTTAACTTTTTTATTTAATGTATCTTTTTGCTTGGTTTAAAAGGACGTAATGAGAGGACTTCACCACTTCTTTGCTGCAGAACATGCTTTTATTAATGGCTTCACCCTAAATCCTGAAACTAGGCTGTTAGCATTCAGCATGATGGTTCACAGCTGCACATACAGCAAATTCACTTCAGATGAAAAACCATCAAACGTTTAGAAGAAACTGTTGAAAATGATAAATGCTGATAAAATTTCTCCTTAATGTCTCTGTGAAAACTTATTTTTTGAACATTAAAGTTGAACAAATTGTAAAAAAAATCAGTTTGATCAGCTTTTATTAATATTGCACTCATTGATAAATAGTTTATGATTAAAACTACTAAACAAAGTATTAACTAGATCCTTCTTTAGCTTGAGATTAATAGTTGCAAAAAGCAAAACCTAATGAAAGTGTTATAACTACCCACTTCCAGTGTGCAGTGAATATTACATGATTTGCAGTTAAAGTTGGAGGCTATTAAGAAGAGTCTGAGCTGGGAAAGTGACAGATTTTACCACTGCATGTCTGAACAGCTCACTGAATAAGATATTTTTAATCCTAGTGAGTTTTGGAGTTTGAAGTGGCTTCAGACACCCGAATACATGCTATCAGGCACAGAAAAAGTAGGAAAAAATGTATAATTCTTCACTAACATATGGCTGTTTACCTCCCAAATAAACCCCATTTATTTTGAATTATGAATTGTGATGAATAAAAACACATATACATTTCACCAGGTTATTAGACCGATAAGGATGCCGTGCAGACCTCAAGATATCTGAATATTTATAACATTGGTGAATGTGCACTAGCATCTGATCAGACACACATAGATCAATGAGTAACATAAAGGCAATTAAATCCCTGACATGGGACACCTTGACTTGTCTTTCTCACTAGGTTAAATTCCAGTAATTGAACCTCCACTTCTAGGAGACATATCTGGAGGCACATCAGATGTGTTCACGAGCACCAGCTTTGTTTTTTTTTAACTTCAGTCGTGTATGCTGCGTAGAGCCAGCCAGGCCTGAACCTGTGACAGCTGCATGGCTGGTTGAGCACCTCACGCTGCCAAGCTGTCAGTTTGATGTCTGAATTACAGTGCTCACACATCTGCATTAGTCAACTCGCAGCTTATCTGGACGTGTATGTGTTGATCTCCACAGCTGACTAAAAAACATCCTCCTAGTAAAATTACTGCCGTGTACTCGGGATGTTGCTGTTTTACTCTTTTGTGAAATCATTTTATAAAATGTATTCATCAGGGCTACGTGGTGGTGCAATGGCTAGCACTGTTTCCTCACAGCAAGAAGGTCTCTAGTTTGAACTTGACTCACTCAAGCATTTCTGTGTGGAGTTTGCATCTTTTGGTTAGCAGCGGAGTGTGAAGCAGCTCGGATGAGAGTCAGCTCCTCCATGTCTGAGGCCATAGTCCTTCACTGGAAAACAGTGAAAGCCTCCTTCTGGGTTAGGAGTGAGGGTCTTGGCTTTTTTGTTTAGGATTTACATATGGCACGGTGGAAGCAGAGACCTTCTAAGATCCAACCTTCACCAATATAATTATGAGATTTGGATTGTGACCAAACAAGCAAGATATTGGACCAAAATGATTTTTCCTGTAAGGGCTGGCCTCAGCCTCAGAGGAGCTCCATCATTTGGGGAGCGCTCAGAGTAAAACCACTGCTCCTCCACATTGAAAGAAGTTACCTGAGGTGGTTTGAGCTTCTGATTAGGAGGCGTTGTTGTTCATCTAATGTTAGCCCTTGGTTTATTTTTGACTAGTTACTAAAATTTGTATACTCTACAGCAGGGGTGCTCAATAGACTGCAACTTTCTGGCCTGTTAGCCACATATTGTGCTCTCTGAGCTGTAATTCTTTCACTTAATGAATCACTCATTCTGCACCTCTGACCTCAGAGAGGGGATCATGCATGATGCCAGACAGAATCCGGGGTATTGCTCTGTCAGACCAATGAGAAGGGGATAGAATTTATCCCCTCAGAGGCTCTAGGTAATCTGCAAAACAAATTAGCTTAAAACATTTTATTTCATGCCTCCTAACAACGGTCCAACATAGTATAGCTATAAATATATTGTGGCAACTAAAAACATAAATAAATTGATAAAGTGGTTCCCTCACATTTGTCTAAAAATCTCAGTCAATCACATGTTTCAGATTTAAAGCAACTATTGGATAATCCGGTTGTCTGTCTCGCCAAACAACTACACTTCTGCACTGCTTGGCTCCTCCATTCATGTGTGCTGGAGCATTTCATAGCAGAACTTTGAAAGAGGTAAAACCAGGGTGAACATTAGCATAGTGTTTCAACAACTGGTGTTTTGCACTCTCTTGTTACTGTGGCAATGCATGATCCCATATCTGAGTGAGATGCAGTATAGGGATGATAGACGACGGGAGGGGTGAGAGTTCTGAGACCGTGTTTGTGTAAAAAAGCTAGCTATACCTAGCTTGTTTGCAGATTACTCAATGCAGCTTTTTTTTGGGGGGGGGGGGGTGACATCAAAAGCAGATGGGGGGGAAATCCCCCCCCCCCCCCCAATCAAATTGCACCCTGCTCATATGGCTGTGAGGTTTTAGCACAGTCCCCTCCCTGGACTAGTTCACAAATATCAATGTTTGAGTCCTCCTGCTCTACTGCATCCCAGAATACAAAGCACACACCTGCTAGTTGTGTCACATCCAGCTCAGATCACACTCATTCTACAAACACACACTTGTGGTGTTTGGTAGAAGGGGGTGATGGTCAGCAGGTCTGTTTCACTTGAGCCTGTAATACCATTTTCATGGTGGATGACTGTAATTCCATCTTAAGAAGTCATAGGGAACAGAAGCTTTAGCACATCAAAACATATTTTTAAAAGCCCATGCATGCGTTTTTCTACATCAGAGCCACCATAGCTATGGTACGTTTTAACAACATTAGACTGAGGAAAACGTCAATTAATTTTAGAGTGAAAGATTTTTTTATCAACTGCCTGGATTTTAATTAGCAGTGATAAAAAAACTCAAACCACCAGTCTCTGATTTCATGGCACGTATGAAAAAAAGAAGAAGCTTAAATTAGGTTTTTACCAAAAGACAGGAGACATATCTGGTAAACACATAGTGGAAAAGAATAATTGGTATGACTGTGCAGAAATTAGAAATTAAATCTTCATTTTTTTCTTCCAAAGTGAAAGTAACTGGTAGCTGACATTTGCAGTTGACTTAAGCCGGTGTATTTCATGACAAATCTGTGGCTGTGATCCTCTGCTACTTAAAGAAAGAGGTAATGTGAGATTTAAATTTTATGAATGGCATTAATGCTTCAGTAAACTGCACCTGTACTACATCCACTCAAGCTTTTGGATAGACCGAGAGCTCTTCTGTTTAAGTGTTACTTTTCAGTGCTAGCTCTGCTCTTGTGTCTGAACGATAAGGGCTTTGGCACAAATGACTCTTTCAATTCAAAATTCATAGTTTGTAATGTCAGTCAGACACCATCCATTCAGCACGGAGCGATCTGGATGGGAGAGAGGCAACCCATTCAAAAGGCTCTTCTGGTAATTCTACAGATACAAAAATTAGGTATGATGCCAAAAAATAACCCTGAGCAGAAGCAGTTGAGAGGATGGCTGCATTTGTAAAAAGGGTTGGGAAACAAAACCCAGTGATAGACGATAAAAGCTGCCAGCTGGAATTAGACGCTGGATGTTGCCTTGGCATGTTTCTTGCCAACAAGCACCACCTTAACATTTTGTAAAGGCTCAGCTACAACAGCGTGCTGACTGTCAGAGCCGTTTGAATGGATATCTCTGCTTCAACACAAAGAATGAATATTATACAACTTAACTAATCATCACTTTCTGTAAAAATACATAAAAAAGTTGTTTACTTGGGTTAAAGGCATCTCTGCTCACAAACATAACACAGAAACACGTTTATTTGACATTTATTTGTTTGTTTGTTGTAAATTATGTCCATATTATATTTCTCCAGCTAATAATCCTTCCCTGTTTTAAAGTTATGGTTTTAATTTAAACTGCTTTTAAAGCTTAAATTATCCAGAGAATACAAAACATTACAGCTGGAAATCCACACCACCATAGAGGTATTTACAAGCACTTTTATAGTGCTTTCAATACATAAATACAACTCTGATGTCCACTTTAAATATCCTAAAACATTCTGCAATGGAGGAATAAGACATTGGGTAAACATTATTTAGTGGCATGCTTTATGTATTTGAGGATTTTCATTACCCTTGTATATGTTTTTTTTAACTGGAGTTTTGCTGAAATTGTGAGACATTTATTATCTCATTGGTAACATTTATGTTTTATTATGAGGCCACATTCACAGGTAATAAAACACAATGCATGTTTTCTCTATTTAAACCCTGAAAAGTAAGAAAGGCTGCTGCAAGAGGATCACCATGAACACCAGGGAATCTTGGGGACTTTCTTGGGGGCGGCGGCGGCAGGGGCAAAGACTGTAGAAGGGTGGCAAAAAAGGTCAATTTTATTGAAATGCTCTGCAGTCATGTATTGCATTGAACAGTACACCAAAGTTTTAATAACTTATTTACTTACTGAAGTAAAACACATGGATCTGTTTAGCATGTAAGAACTATGCAGCAGATTCAAAATCAGGCAGAACACAATCAGGAGAAGACACATTTTAAAACATCACAGTCTCACTACACACCATCAAAAACAGGCTGCCTGTGAATGTGCTTTCAACATTAAAATTACTATAAAGTAGAATTATTAACAGTTTCTGCATTTTATTAACTATACATCAAAGATTATGACAGAACTTAAATACATACCCCAGCTTATCCTAAAATTCCATCAAAAACTTTGAACTTACGAGGGTCATGACAGTCAATTCTTTGGAAGAAATGATGATTTCCACAGTGTAAGTGATCCTATCCTGAAGCAGCCATTTAACTAAGCGGAAACATTGTCCTTACAATTTGTGCTCCACTGACACTCATAACAGTCTGTATTATCATTTTCACTGGGAGGTTGGGAAAGATAGTGCCCTATGTTTCTATATTTCAGTTAATAATATCATGGTGCAAAAGAATTATAATATTGTATCCCCTTCTACTAATGCAAAATTGAGATCCTTTGAAAGCATGAAATTCCACTCCTGGGGTCTCATTCAGCTATTTTATTTAGTAGAAGCAGACAGCAGAACAGAACACTCCTTATGGAACAACTGAACACTCTGGTTTTATCAAACTCAAGGGTTTGATGTGGGAGTTTTATTTTTGGGGTTCTTTGGGTTGATATCAAGTTCTCTCTTTAGTAAATGGTTCTGTCAGATCCTTGTTTTCATTCTGTTTCATTCTGCACTTTAGATGTTGTTCAATCTTCCTTTATGGAAAAACAACATGAATTTAACATGTTTTTCCCATGTGAACACATTGGATCACATGAACATGTTTAAATGGTCCTAAATCACATAAACAGAACGTGTGCTCTGCATGTTTCAACATGCTGCCTCTACTTTGTAGATTCTGCATTTATGTCCTATTTCAACCACATTTTAGAGCATGTTTAAAGCAGTTATGTAAAATAGTAGGTATTTATGGTAATATTCTTTTAGCACAAGTAGAGGGAAAAAATTGAACCACCTGGCAGTTATTTTAAATCAAATACTTGCACATCTTATTACAGATGTTGTTCGTCAGTTTAGAGCGTGCACAGACCTCACCAAGCTGTTGCACTTCAGTGATTGACAGGAAACATGGCCAAACAGGAGACCTGTCAGTAGAAGCAACGAGAAAGGTTGTAAACCTCCAACATGAAGAGAAATCCAATAGTTTGGCAAATAATGTTGTTTTCCAGTCACTTGTGTCTTAAATCTGTAGGAAGCAGGAAGTAAACACAACATAGGATGGTTGTTAAGGGGCAAGACGTTGAAACCAAAGATGTCCAAGTATCAAGTGCTGCGACTTTACAAGAGATTTTTTTAAATTTTAATATGTATTTTCTCCTTTAGAGCAAACAACACCAATGTCATATTCTTAAACATAATGTGTTTTAATGATTATTAACTGTTTGCAATGCTGGTTGGATATAAAATAACAAAAAAGTTTGTTTTTCAAAAAGTCACATGATGTCAGATTCTTTTTTCTTTCTGTATTTACAAATATGGTACACACTGCAGCTTTTACAAAAGGTAAGTCCTGTAAAGTAGGACATTACATTTTAACTCCAATCCAAAATTAATGGAAAGAAAAACAAAGAGGAAAAAAATAACAAAAACAAGAGTCAATTTTGTGACCAAAATGTCACATAAGCAAGAAAAAACAATTTTTTTAAAGCAACAAAGTAAGATTCCAACTTGCTGTCAGCATTTAGTAACATGTCCAAAATTTAGTCTTGATTAGATTCTAGTTGAACATTGGTGAAGAAAATTGAGATCAAACATAGTACAGGAGAAAACCCATCATGTAAAGAGCCAAAAAAAAAAACTTATAGCACGAGTCATTAGTTAGGTCATATGGTGAAATGGATCAGTTATATTAATGCATGTATTTAGAATGTATACATCATAATGAACATCAGGTAGTGTTTACATTATTTTTTCTTTTTGCCAGGGTCGTATGTTGCTTTTCCTACATATAAAGATATTGTTACATGCTTGGTGTTAGTATTTATTGGGACCAAAGACCTGTTGAAGTAGAGCAGGACATACAGTTAGGAGTCCTGGTGAAGGGTTAGAGCTAAGTAAAGAAGTAAGTAAAGTTTATTTCTAGAGCACCTTTCATAGAAATAAATCACAAAGTGCTTCACAAAAAACATCAGAATTAAAAGACAAAGAACCAAAAGCATCAAGATAAAATAAAAAAATATTAAAAACAAATACTGTATTGACCCGAATATAAGATGACGTTTTTTGATTGAAAAATGAATGTGAAAGGGGGGTCCATCTTATAATTGCGGCCTAGTTTTTTGGGGTCATTACACGACCAAACCAGCAGAGGGCTCAGGCTTCTGGTCAAAGCGGCAGCAACAGGAAGCAGCTCAGACCGCGACTGGTCCTGGTTCTGGACCTGGTCCTGGTTCTGGACCAGCTCAAAGTTACAGGCCCATTGGGGATGATCAGCCCAGCCAAGTTCACTTCCAGAACCTGGGAAGGAGCTTTCAGCAAAGGGCAGCTCAGCTCGGACATTTTGTCAGGTGAGGACTCGGCGGCTCGCATCACACACGTCACCTCCCTCCTCATCGCTATTTTCTGTACCCGACTCTCATGTAGTCAAGAGCAGAAGCATTGTCGCCTGCCAGTTTACTATGGGCACATCCATCTCATGTCTCATTTGTGCCACAAACATACACAGAGAGACAGAAAGAGAGGGAGGGAGGGAGGGAGACTGAGAGAACGCGCTATAAAATAGAGAAAGAGATTTAACGGGACTTTTTTCTCATTTTTTCCAATTGACTAAAATCTGTCACCACGATGGAAAACTTTAACCTTCAATTAATAGGCAAACATTAAAGCAATCTGTAATTACGATATTATTTAAATGATTTTCTCATAATTTCAATAAAAGTAGTTTCTTTAAAAAGTGAATTTAGACTTTTTTCTGACGACCAGTCTTGAAAAGGGGGGGGGGTCTTATAATCGGGGTCATCCTATTCGGGTCAATACGGTACAAATAATTAAAGACATTAAAATATCAAGATAAAATAAAAGATTATTAAAACAAAAAATAATAAAGCAAATTAAAAAGATCAATTACAGTCCATAATGATCAAAGTACAAAAAAGATGGTTAATTACCAATGAAAGAACATAAAAGGCTTAGTTTAAAAGCAGTTTTAAATAATTGGGTCTTCAGCTGCTTTTTAAAGGTGTCCAGACTGTTGATACACCACAAAACTAAAGGAAGTTCATTCTAAAGTCGAGGTGCATGACCTAAAGTCAGGGCAAATGGTTGGACCGGTAATGGATGAGGTCAGTGTGTGGGGTGGGCTGTGCATAATGAGCAGATGTTGGTGTAATAATCTAATACTGCACACTTGTGTGTGTGTGTGTGTGTGTGTGTGTGTGTGTGTGTGTGTGTGTGTGTGTGTGTGTGTGTGTGTGTGTGTGTGTGTGTGTGTGTGTGTGTGTTTTTACTATGCCTTATGGTTAAGCATGTTTTAAGAAGTAGAAGCTGAACATCAAGATTGTGTAATCCCCCCAAACAGCACTGATAAAACACAAGCACACACAACCAAATCTGCTTGGACTCCCACTGGCTCCGCTGGGCATGATCACCCCCCCCCCCCAACACCTGATAACATTAATGTGTGCTTAGTATTCATCCCCCCCAAGTGTGTGTGCCTGCATTTCTTTTAGCCCCCCACCCACCTCTCAGTTGTTAGGACAAACACGCTGAGGGCAAAATCGTCATGGAGATGCACTCAGCCTAGCCAAAGACCCAACAGAGGTATTAGCCCGATAGGATCTGTGCTCCTCCATCACACGCTGACAAATACACACATATTGGCACTTGCATGGTCAAACACACATATACACACACCTAAAAGTGTGTACGGTTACGGACATACAATGACTGATTGTTCTTCAATTATCTGATGTTTCAGTTGACGGTTTACTTCCATTCTGTGGCGGGGGAATAGCCTCCAGAACACTCGCAGTGAGAAAACTCATTCCTACGATCTGGGTCAGATAGCGCCACTTCCATCGGCTGCAGACAATTCTGAATTGAAACGACGATGCAAGTGTAGAGAGAGAGGAAAAACAGAGGGAGAGACCGCCTCTAGACAAGATGCACCATGTATGATAAAACAAGAAGCGTTGATTTCTATCCAGCAGTCTGCCAGTGTGATGAATGCACCTTTCTCTTTGTGTTCCTTGAATAAATATGTGCAATCCAAACTCAATGCATGTGTCCATACATACTTGTTCCTCCCTTTAGCAAACAGCAGTGTAAATTTCCTGCGAACTATCGTAAATTCACGGAACACCAGTTGAAGGGAAATCGTTTCTCTTTTCTCTGGTAGCACTTTGGCTTTTGAGGAAATTGGTTTGCAAACAAAGACATGTATCAAACATATCTATCAGTCTACGCCAAGTCTGAGGAATGACTGAGTGAGTAAGGAAATGTTGCCAAGGACGCTGTGAGGGAATCCAGTTCAGCAGCAAAGCAAAAAAATAACAAGCTTGATGTAATTGTGCTTTCAATGCCTTGTAAACAAAGAAGCTAATCAATACTCATTAGACACAAAGTGGCTTTTACATTGTCAGTCATTTCAAAAGAAAAAAAAACGAGAATAAAAATTGTTAGATGATTTATGTTGATTGCTTTATCACTGGAAAAAGGAAGATCTTTGTTTAGTTTTTTGATATTGCCATCTGTCAAACTGTTTACATTTCCATTGTTTTTTCCTTTTTCTAAAAAACAGATGAAGTGTGAGCAAATATTAACAGCATCTCATCTTTCTTTGATACTGACAAGTAAACACAAATGAAAGCTTGGATAACTTTGAGGAGACTTGAAGGAACAGTTGTCGCACTCACTCTTTTTCTGTACCTCCTTAATCCCAATCAAGGTTGTGGGGGAGGCTGGTGTCTATTTTAGAGGGTGGTGAGGTTAACCCAGGAGGAGTTGGCAAGAGTTGTGTTTTCTCTTTTAAGTCAAGTTGAATGAGGTACTTTTAAATTGCCAGTCTGTTAACTGCAGACGGTGATAAATTTACCCACGGCTGTGAGAGTTTCCAAGGATTTTGGATGAATAAGGTAAGGAAAAACCAAAATAGAAAAAAACAAAACCAACTCAAACTCATCGTCTACAGCTAGAGTCAGGGGCAGCTCTGGCTGAGTGGATAGAGGGGTTGCCTTCCACTCAAATAAACCTGGCTTTCCCTCACCACGTGTCAAAGTGTCCCAGGGCAAGACACTGAATGCCATGTAGCCCCCTGATGTGTGAATTGGTGTTTGAATGAGATCTGTATGTAAAGTGGTCTGAGGGGTCTGATGTTATTAAAGTTAATATAAAATGGACAAATTTAATATAGTTTTAAGTGAATAATTTTTTTCTTTTAAAGACTTTGACTGTTATTTTTTTTATCTCAGCGTGGATAATTAGTGGGTGCTACAGCAGTACTTACAGAACTTTGTAAAATGTTTTGCACTAAGAAGTGCATCTTTTTTGATTGGTCTCTTCGTCTGCTTCATCTAATAGATGTTGGTCGGTGTTCTCTTCAAACTCACAAAGCGTCAGTGGCCTTTTAGAAACTTTGGTGCAACTAAAGCCAGGCATACATTACGATATTTCAGTCATGGCTCCAAGCTCCTGCGCACACTGTACGATTAAATCGCCAGGTTCAATCGGTCACAGCTCACGAGTTGTACTCACACTATACGACCTATACGACCCGATGCTCTGATGCGAGCTGACTGCTCACACTGTACGTGCTACACGACACATCGGGCCTTTGAATGCAGAAATTCTGAGAAGACGAAGAAGCAGAAAAGCAGATGAAGAAGAAGAAACTCTGGAAGTCTTCTACTACTACTTTCAGGTTAGCGCCTGCGCAGTGTGAGAAATTCTGGGTCCTCCTTGAGGAGGAGCCACGAGGAGCTACAAGAATATTAAACACATTGGATTTTTCAGCAAACATACGATTGCTCATCGGGAGCTACTCATGAGGTGTAAAATCGCTTCTCGCTACCCCTTGTATACTACACAAACACCAATGTTTGTGTAGTATATATATACCAATATGCTGAAATTTGGCACGATTCTGAGAATAGTCGGAGAGCCGGAAATCGATGGGAAATTGGTGCTAAAGCTGCACAGTGTATGCCCGGCTTAAGTGTAACATCATGTACTTTCAAGTCAGAATATGGGAGACACACACACACAGCTTGGCAGGTGTGGATAGCGATGTCTGATAATATATCAGATACAATTTGATCCACTTTTAAGAACTTTATGTATAATTTTAGCACTTTCAAAACCTAGAAAATACCACGCTCAAATGCAAGCATTTTTAAGATTTTAAGTACCTGTAGTATTGCAGATGCATCCAATACATTCAAATATTGAAATTAGGTTTAACTGTATATTATTTTATGCATTAGACACCACTATCAATGTGTTATTGTGCTATTTTTTGGCTTTTTGGTCATAAATTCTCCTAAAGCACTGGGAGCAAATGAAGTCCTTATATAGTCTTCTTGCTTTCTAAAAGTGGTCAGGTAAAAACACGGACTGGTAATGGTTAATCTGTTCAAAGAAAAACTTTGACATGTCCTAAAAAAGCCAAGAAAACATTTAAGAATCAGAGATTAAATGTGAATAAATTACAGGTGGCTATATGCTTTTTTACAGTCTCATCCATCATTTTAATACTTTAACAATAGTAAAGTTACAGACATCCAGACTTGGATACAACATGCTGTTGAGACACAGAGTTGATAATCCAAGTGAATAATCAGTGTTGGGCAAGTTACTTCAAAACTGTAATGCATTATTTATTACTTGTTGCTGTCATTTTAAAGTAATCCCTTACATTACAATATTACTGTTTTTTAAATGTAAGGCATTACACTACTTTTGCATTACTTTTAGTTACTCTCACCAAAACAACTGTAAATATGGATTTGACCATAAATGTAGCTCATTCTACATCCAGTGGAAGGTGATGTGATGGATACATGGAGAGATATCATCTATCTGTATATTAACCCATTCATCCATCCATCATTTATCATTCATCCATCCATCCATCATTTATTCATCCATCATTTATCATCCATCCATCATTTATTATCTATCCATCCATCCATCCATCATTTATCATCCATCCATCCATCATTTATCATCTATCCATCCATCCATCATTTATCATCTATCTATCCATCCATCCATCCATCCATCATTTATTCATCCATCCATCATTTATTCATCCATCTATCCATCCATCATTTATCCATCCATCATTTATTCATCCATCCATCCATCATTTATCATCTATCTATCCATCCATCCATCATTTATTCATCCATCCATCCATCCATCATTTATTCATCCACCCATCCATCCATCCATCCATCCATCCATCCATCCATCCATCCATCATTTATCATCTATCCATCCATCCATCATTTATCATCCATCCATCCATCCATCCATCCATCATTTATCATCTATCCATCCACCATCATTTATCATCCATCCATCCATCCATCATTTATTCATCCACCCATCCATCCATCCATCCATCCATCCATCCATCCATCCATCCATCCATCCATCATTTATCATCCATCCATCATTTATTATCCATCCATCCTTATCCATCCATCATTTATTCATCCATCCATCCATCATTTATCATCTATCTATCCATCCATCCATCATTTATTCATCCATCCATCCATCCATCATTTATTCATCTATCTATCCATCCATCCATCCATCCATCATTTATCCATCCATCCATCATTTATTCATCCACCCATCCATCCATCCATCCATCCATCCATCCATCCATCCATCCATCCATCCATCATTTATCATCTATCCATCCATCCATCATTTATCATCCATCCATCCATCCATCCATCCATCATTTATCATCTATCCATCCACCATCATTTATCATCTATCTATCCATCTATCCATCCATCCATCATTTATTCATCCATCCATCCATCCATCCATTCATCATTTATTCATCCAACATATATCATCCATCCATCCATCCATCCATCCATCCATCCATCCATCAATCAATCATTTATCATCCATCAATCAATCAATCAATCATTTATCATCCATCCATCCAGCCATCCATCATTATTCATCCATCCTGACGCAATCATCTTTATCCATCCATCCATCATTTATTCATCAATTCATCTGACCGTATATTAATCTATCATATTTACTTACAGTATATTCAAATCTATACACATATATATTTATATATATATATACCTGAGGGAGCTTGAGCACATGGGGAGTTTCTATTCATTAGTTTGACTCCTACCTCCACCTGTGTGCTTCGATCTCCTCCACCTGTTTGCTCCTTCTCCCTCCCGCAGCAGACGCTGCATGACGCATGCTTTCCTCTGCTCGGTGCGCGCGAGAGAGCGAGCTCTCCAACTTCTGATGTTATTAATCTAGTCTGTTAAGAGTGACTCTTTATCAGGAAACTTCTCAATTCGCTTCAGTTTCCGAGCGGAGCGCTGCGGCCCTTGGTTACTGTGAGCGCGCAGGACTCAGGCAGAGCACGCGACTTGTGCGCGCTCCTCCGACACAGTTCGGAACCACGCATGAGTTTGCTGCGTGGCCCAGACAGAACCGGGCTCCTCTCTGCTCTGTCTGACTACAGGAAGTGAAACATTTGGCACTGAGTGACGTTTCTCCTATGGAAAACCCACCGCTTCAATCCGGGTTAAACATGCACTGTAATGCGCGCGTTACTGACATTGTACCGAGTAAAATATTACAGATTTTTTTTCTGTAATGCCTTATATTACTGCGTTACCGCAAAAAGCAATGCATTACAGTAATTAATTACTTTTGTAACTCGTTACTCCCAACACTGTGAATAATACAAGATAACAGTACTAAACAAAAAAAAGAAAGTATCTCTTTGCCTGACTTTAGCAGTCTCTTCTAGGTTATGTGCAAGTTAAAATACTAGTGCTAGCCTGTGCCAACAATAAAACTTCAGTCTTTTGACAGCTTCCTTGCAAAAGTTGTACAAAGTGGGTTTTATTACAGTATCACCTGAAAGTGTCACCTATCAAATGAAACATGCAGGGACAGAAAATGTTGGCAGCCTAAGAATGAGACCCAGATAAATATATCGACTCAGGGATTGTGTCGAGGAAGTTGCAGAAGGTCTAAATGAAGTTGGAGGACTGTCAGTTTCCAGACAGAGCTCTTGATGAAGGTAACACTTAGCTTTTGGACAAGTATTTTAAATCATTTGATTTAAAGGATTTTTGTCATTTTAAAACTTTAGTGATACATATCTCACTTTGGCTGCAGATTTATGTCATTTGAATGAAAGTTTTAGGACAAGTGCAGGTGTGTGTCCTACCAGGGAATTTATGTTGCCAAATGGACTCAAGAAAGATTTACTGTTGGTCTGTTATGGTTTCCTGTCTTCATTACTGAAGAAAAAAGTGCTCAAACTTAGCTTTGACCCAACTTTTACATCATTCGCTCTACTTTTTGCAAACTTTGAGATAGCTTTGTCCTAGTTTCTGCAAATGGCGTCTTTTGTTTATATCAGAAACTTTTTGCTGCACTTTGCTGGTATGGCTATTTGAGTCTTTTTTTTTTTTTTACTTTCATCTTCTATTATTTTATTTTTTTTATAGGTATATCTAAGAATGACTTTAAATCTACCTTACTCTTATTTTGAAGAACAAATCATCACTAAAAATGGATGTTCTTGTTAATAAAAGCACAGCTATCAGAGAATATCTTGTACTTTACTTTTAAAATTCAAACATGATGCATCTTTCATGGTTGCCCTTCTTTTATTTTATTCCCTTCAACTATAAAACTTGACTGCATGGTTCTCACTGCAAAGAATGTGAAGACAGTATCCTGTATGGGAGATACACATCAGTTCAACGGTATTTTACCGAGTGTACTTCAAATCATTTGAGCACAAATTAACTTTTATGTGTAAGGTGCTGAGTTTTATTTCTTTGGGTCTTTTTCTTTCTTTATTCAAACAGAATAGATGCTAAAGATCCCGTTTGAAGGATGACAGTTTCGTTCTCCACCACCCGCTGTTGGTGGAAAGGTTGTTTGGTATGGGTCAGCTGGCATTTGACCAAATGTAAGTCTAAAACCAGAACTAATATCTGTGACATTCCCTCAAGCCTGGACTGCACTTTGTGGATGACGGTCAGCAATGAGTGACCCAACATCCCCATCTACCAGAAACAGGCAATCTGAAACTCTACAAACTAAAAGCTCCAACGTGCAAGACCTGGACAGTGTATTATATAGTATAAGTAAGTATGGGTGCTGCTGTTATTGTATGCAATAGAACATTTTAAGATCTGGTTCTTTGATGTGAGGTAGTGCATTCATATGAATATGAGAACAAAACATTTACACACAGGACCTATTAAAAGCCAGCTTTGAGAAACTTAATGGAATAAAAGCAGAAATCTTATGGCAGACATAAAATGTTTAAGTGTTACTAAAAGAACTGCTGTTCAACATAAGGATGTCTCCAATTCTGCATCAACCAGCAGTTTCTGCTGATCTCAGTGCAGATAGATACCACGGAGAGGCTGTCGTTACCAAATCTTTTCTTTTTCTAAAGTGTCGAAAAATGCGTAAAATAATGGGACCAATTTCCTCCACTATTATTTATGAAACAGCTAAAGTGGGTTCTGCTTGAAAAATTGTTCAAACTACTCCAAAATTGCCTCTCTCTAAAACTTGTATGAACATGTTATTACCTACGTTAGTCGATATTGTTAAATGACTTTTTTATGTCCTTTATTTGTCCACAGTACCTGACAACTGTGACTATAGTAGACCAGACCGTGGCTCAGGGGAAGGGAGGTTAGGAGAGCAGGGTTCAAACCCCGGCCCAGACCACATGTCGATGCGTCTCTGGTCAAAATACTGGACCCCCAATTGTCCTCCAAATTGGCAGCGCACTGCTCCTCAAAAATGAGGATGGATCAAAAGAAGAAACATAAATAAAGGATACATTATTATTAGAAAAAATTAGGTATACCTATAGTCAAGTTAAATCTGCTTTCCTCAGAAAATAAATCTGTTAACCTGCTGTCCTCTGCCTCTACTTAACACAACACCACAAACACAAATAAAGATTGATAAAGCAAATCCGCCTTCTTTTGATGTTGACAAGTGAAGCCAAAACATCCCATTTACGAGAGCCGCCATGTTGTCATTTCAGAACCAGAGTCTGCCCCCTCAGAATGTGGGGCTGAAAGCCCTGCCTACTCACCTGCACTCAATCATGCTGTTTGATTAGGCATGAAATAACTAATTACAGCTAAACAAATGAGAACATACAGCAGTAAGGTAAGGACCATATAACTCAACAAGAAAGAACAGCTCATAAACATATGCTCATAGGTCTGAGGTATGTGTTTGTGTGTCAGTGAACTATAATGACATTTGTAACATATTCAGTATGCCAATTTAACAGCATTAGTACTTTTCTAAAGATGTGTTGTATTGAATGCTGTGCATGTCATCTGCCCTCAGGTGGCAAATCCAGGTACTGCACATGGCAAGTGCCAATTTTATTTCATTTTATTGTTGTCGCATTTGTTATATAATTACATATCAAATATTATAGAAAGGTATATACTTTGTATATTAACTTTAACCAACAAATACTTAATTTTTTAAATTATTATGATAATTTTTTCATGTGTCTGATAATAAAAAGATTGAAACTTATACTGCAAACGGCCCCTAGTGAGTGTTACGCATGTTTTGTTTCTTTAATTTAAGCCTTTAATTTCTGCTTTACATTCTAAATATTTCACATACTGACACATTTAGACCCTGGAGGGCTTTAGTTAGTCCTCACTGTCATAGTGGAGGAATGGGGTATCTCTGGTCTATCACAAAGTTAGCACAGAAATAATTAACTATGTTTGCTCATAGCTCACTCCTACAGTTTGAAATGACCATTGACCTACCATGCATGATTTTAGACTATATGGAAAGGAGCCAAACGTTGCAGCCTCAGGAAGATACTGCACAGGGAAAGGCCTTGATTCGAACAGGGAATCTTCTTGTTGAGGCATGACAGACCCAAACACCAAAACCTGAATGGAACAAATTGTCTCTTAAACCCAAAGAAATATAGTTTCCCTCTGCTAGGTCCCTGTAAGCAAAAGCATATCTAGAGAAGTAATAGATTGATTTTTGGCTTGAATTTGTAAGCGTATTTCACACATGCCGTTAAATTGTTCTTTATTATGCTACATCCCTCGATGCCCTAGTTCTATGTGAAGAGCCATCATGGGTTTCTGTGGTGGTGGGTTTGCAGTTATTCAAATTTTCTATATTGATGGCACATAAGCATGAAGAAAAGAAGAGACAAGCAATAAAAGAAAAAGCTGTGCACCTATTGAATCATTTCATGCTCCAGTGGTGCTCTGTTCTCTACCCGAACCTGACCTTTCACAGTGGAGATTCATTCTTTTGCTCTGACAATGAAGAATAGATAGCACTCAATGTTTTATTCAATATTTGTTTTAAAAGGTGTAAAGCAATATATATTTTGTTCTATAGACATTTCTTTGTTTTTTAAAGGCTTTAAAATGACTTTAACAGCTTATTTTAGTGCTAAAGACCAAACATCTAGAGAATTTGATGAGTGTAAAAAGTCAGTTTAAAGCATGATTGAAACTGATTATGTATGAGATAAACTGCTAAATGTAAAGATAAAGGAGTTTGATGCTGAACACCCCCCCCCCCCCAAAAAAAAAAAGAAAGGAATAGTAATAATAAAATGTGCACACTCCTAACTGGATATTAAATCACAGATTCAATATACCCTGCTGCAATAAGTCATAAATTAAATGGTAGGAATATTTTTGCCAGCGATAATGAATGATGAAAAACAAGTTAACTGTCACGAGAATTTATGTTTTCATTTAATGCTTTAAATCAGGGGTGTCATTCATATGGCCCGCGGGCCAAAACCGGCCCGCTAGGGGGTTCAATCCGGCCCGCTGGATGAGTTTTGAAAATAAAAACATTAGGGCTGGGACTTTAACGCGTTAATTATGATTAATTAATTATGAAAGAAATAACACGTAAAAAAAATAACGCAATTAACACAACTTGCATTTGAAGCAAGGCTGAGCGCTAGCATCATTTCCTGCTGTCCAGACGCTCAAATCAGACCTTTGACGTACACAGCCCGTGCCAAGGTCCTCCTTCGGAGGATCCAGCCCGCCCCACTCGCTTCACCTGTCTACGAGGTCGCCGTAAAACTCGGCCCTCCGCTCCGTCCTTTCACCACAAAAACCGAAAAGGATCGGCGGTGAAACTGCACGTCTCTAGCCTTTATAGGTTCATTCCAGCCAGTGGAAACGGCGCGCCACATCCAAAGTGTGTTTGTTGGATGACAGCTGCGCCAAGCTGAAGAGCTGCAGCGCACCACCGAACTTGCCATCCTGCGCACTGTGCCTGTCAACTTGGCCAGTGACGAATCCTCCGTACATCTAGTCACAGGAATGTGAGGCCAGGGCTTCCGATCGCGTTACGCACAGAGATCAGAGCCCAAGCTGGAGCGTTTGCGCTCTGTGTGTCCTAGTCCGCGCTTTTGGCTCGTTTCTGGCTCAACACTCGACACGCACGCCAGCTACAGCATCGCTGCGCTGAAGCTGATATTTTTAACTAGAGATCTGGACGTCAGCTGGGCGCACAGATCAGTACCGTCCTGACACTGAAGAACAAAGACCTGAATGGGTTTGGATCCAGATCTGGGTTTTCCCTCGGACCTGGTCTAAATGAAACCATGGTGAAACTGATGGAGTCCAGTCAGCATCACCTGGATTTACTGGTTTTATACAGTTTTAGATGAAACACTGAGTTCCTCAAACCCAGACCCTAACTCTATTTGAAAAGATAAACCAGTACCAAACCCACACTGGTCTATAAACAATAGAGACCCTCATTAAAACGAGGCAGAAGCCTCCAGACCAGACCGTGGGTCAGTTTGAACACTGCAAAAAATGATTCTCTCATCCAGAGTGTTTCCACATGTTGGAAATCTTTTATTATTAATATTTTAAGACAATAAAAGTTTTGTGTACTTCTGCACAAATGTCTTAAGAAATATTTGTTTAAAAGAGTTTTGAATAAATGTGAAGATTTTCAAATGTACTTGTAATTTTTCTTGCATGAAAACATGGGGAAAAACATGCACTTGTTATTTATAGGTAATTATTTTAGGATTGTACTGGTCCGGCCCACTGGACATCTAATTTGTCTGCATGTGGCCCCTGAACCATAATGAGTTTGACACCCCTGCTTTAAATCATAGCACCAAAGAGAATGAGAAAGTGTTTGCAGGACATATGAAGGTAAAGGTGAAAGTTTGATGACATATTGGATTCTTATCATCAAAATGCAATTCTCATAGTCAAACAAAGTAACTTCTACAAAGGGGTTCATCTTTTAATATGGAAAACATGGAAAATCCCACAGTGTGAGACGGATTTGAGGGTAAATTATCAATAACTAATGATCAGTGACTAATTAACTTGGCACAGAAATGGTTTGCCATATTTGCATGTGGCTGCATATTAGAGTTGTGTTCCTCCTTGGCTATATTAGCAGTGAGCTAACAGTTCTCTGCCTGTTTACTTACATTGTATTTACCCAGAGTTCATGACCATAGGGGAGGGTTAGAACAGAAATACTGGTAAATCAAACTCTCCACCTTCTGGCTCAGCTCAGCTCCCTCTTCACCACAACAGACCAGTTTATCATCCGCATCACTGCAGACGCTGCCCCGATCCATCTGCCCATCTTCCATTCCAGTCCTCCTGCACTCATGAACGAGAACCTAAGATACTTAAAATTCTCCACTTAGACAGAGCCTCCCCCCGACCCAGAATAGGGAATTCACCGTTTCGCATTCAAAGTGTGAATTCAATTAATCCGCAAATGGTCATTAAATATTTTTGAAATCTAAATATTGTAGAAAAATAACCAGATAAATGGCTATATTTTTTTCTGTGTGCACTTTTCAGCACCCCAAGCTCATCAACTTTAATTGCTAGCAATTACACATTTCCCATGATCAACTGGGGGAAAAAATGGTTTAAACGCTGCAGTTATTTACGTTCCATTTCTTCCTGCTCAACATCTGTGTTGTCTCTAGGTCAAATGGATTAGGGGCCCAAATCCAAGCATGGGTTTGGTCTTGGGAATGTAAAAGATTATGAAAAGGGGCTTCAAAATAGGAGTTAACAGACAGACAAAGCTTATAAGACAAGCTCAAGAAGACAAAAAAGAAAAAAAAAACTCCATGAAGTTGTGCATTAGACCATCAATAGTGTGACACCATTCAACAAAAACAACTAAATCTTCTAAAAAGCTGTAAAAAAAAGGAAAATTTCCATTTTTATTAGATGAATTTAATGTCTGTTCACTATGTTCTATGAGTGTGTGTTTTTTATGTGCTCTCCATTGCATGTGTGTGTGTGTGTGTGTGTGTGTGTGTGTGTGTGTGTGTGTGTGTGTGTGTGTGTGTGTGTGTGTGTGTGTGTGTGTGTGTGTGTGTGTGTGTGTGTGTGTGTGTGTGTGTGTGTGTGTGAACTCTGGCAGAGTAGCCACTGTTAGCACAGCTGTCCAATTCAAAGAGACACATGGGATGGGACACAGGTGTCGCATCGACAGCAAACCACATCCATAATTACTGGACTGTGTTTACCTCATTGGAATTTGATGTAGTCCCTGATAATTTGGCTTTATCAGTTTTTGTGTCCATGAATGTGTTTGCATGTCATTTTCTGAACGAGAAAGAAAACAGTGCGTGAATGAGATTTAGTTGGCCACCGTTTACTCGTCTGCTGATGTTCAGATAGAGAGAAAATGATGCTACTTTTTATATTGCACTTATTATATATTTCAAGTGTATCATGATATCAGGGAATACTTAGTTTTTTTCATTTCAAAAGTGCAACACTTAGAAAACCAGTGGCTGCAACAATAGCAGCAGCAAATGCATTGTACTTGTTCTGGTATACAGGTACAACTCAAATAATTTGAATATTATGAAAAGTTCAATATCCCTTAGTACTTATTACAAAAGGTGAACCCTGTCAACTATATAAATTCATTCCACACAAAATGAAACATTTAAAGCCTGTAAAATTGTATTTTGATGATTAAGGCTTACAGATAATGAAAACAACCAATTTAGTGTCTCAGAAAATTTGAATATTAAATAAGATCAATAACATTTTAAGTAGAAACATCAGTTTTCTTAAAAGTATGTTCATTTTATGCACCCAATACTTGAATGGACCTCCTTTACAAATGAATTACTTCATCAATGTGGCGTTGCATGGAGGCGATCAGCCTGTGGCACAGCCGAGTAATGGAAGTCCAGGTTGCTTTGAAAGCAGGACACAGTTTGCTGGTCAGTCAAGCTCACTAACACCATGGTCATTGAAGCAGATTTAGTACTTTTGACAATGTGGGCAGGTGACAGTCCTGTTGGAAAATGTTACATTTCACTGCTGCTGAGATTGGAGTTATTTTAAGCACTGAGACTAGTCATTAGCTGTCAGCACTGTCAGACATACATTTTGTTTCACCAAACTAAAGCTGTTCAAGAAGCTATCTACCATAAAGGAACAGGACGGGCAACAGAGCATGATAAACAGGATTACAACCAAGAGGAACCGACAGGGAGTGAAAGATCTGGTGAGGTTAAAGGCATATTTTGCAACTTTTTCAAATTTTAAATTTTTTTTCCTTGAGCCAGTATGTGGTAATATGACCCTTACAGGGTTAATGAAAAGTCACTCAGCCACATATGGTGCTTAGATCCGGAATACCACATTTGCATTCTGTCATTCTCTGGTCTCGGAAGTCTCACAAAGTCACGTATCTCGCGAGGGTTAGCCCAACCCAAAGTGGCTTGCTGTTATGCTAGCGCCGTAGTCTTTTTAGCTCATGATTCCTGCATTTTTTTATATCTCTCCCTGCTTGAACACAGCTGATTTTTTTGAATGAGTGATGAACCGCTCCAGTAGAAAGCAATGAAGGCTGAGGAGACATTTCAACAGTTAGATTTACTGTAGGTGTTTCTGAGCATAAACAATGGTGGTAACGTTTTTACAGTAGTGATTTAAAACGGACACCGGGGGTGCCAAAACAAGCAAAACTGCATAGTATGCCTTTAAATAGGAGGGGAAAATGTTCAGGGAAACAAGACACACCTGTGGAGGATTAGCGCAGGGAGACAGGGGGAGGAACACAGAAAAACACAGGGAGAAGACTGGCAAAACTGAACAAAGGGGGCAGGACATGACACTAGTTGGTTTTTGAAAAATTCACTAAAGGGGTCTGAATACTCAATAAATATATCAACATCTAATATTTATCAGTAATATTGTATTTGCCATTTTTCATATTATTGTGTGGCCCTGATTTAAGTTTGGGAAGAATGAGCATTACAGGATATCTCCATATTATCAAATGGATGTGTGAAAGTATGACAGACACAGGCATTTGTGTTTCTGTTAAATAAGTACTGATAATGCCATACATTATCAGTTTGCTCTTTATTAAGGCTATACATAAATATTGTATAATCAGCAGAATAAATTAAAAAAATGAAGATCTGAAAGCAAAAGCAACCAGTTTGATAAGGAGTGTGAAATCATTAAAATTCAAATCCTATATAAAAAAAATAAATATTTCACTTGAATGGTTAGGATCATTTGTGGCAGAGAAATAAAATGGCAATATCCTAATTATCCCAGAGTCAGTGGAGTCAACTGATTACTGGCTCCCTTGAGGTTGAGAGGTGCTATCCCGACACTCAGATCATTACTTATGGGGGTATAAGCAACCACTCTCCGTCATAGCCAGTAATACCACAAACTTATTTATTAGTGCTGCTCCAGACTCTGACTGTATCTCCAGAGGGTAATTAGGAGCTAAGATTTGTCACGGAAAGATGGTCCTCGGGGCAAAATGTGTCCACTGTGTTATCATCATTATAGACCGTTGTCCTTGTGCTTTTTTATGAATATGTGTCTCTTGGGGCCTTTGATGAAGCATAAGTTACATTAAAGCGAGGGGAAAGTCTGTTATACTTTGTAAATTATGATAATCATGTAAAACACTGTCATAATTAAGTTACAGTATTTTTTTTAGAAGTGTCTTATGTTTTAAACTGGGAAGAAGTTCAGTTTATTAAACTCTTACTCAACATCCTTTATTGCAATGAAAAAATAAAAACATTGGGGCAAAGTGGTAAAACATTTGACAAACATCACAAATCTTTCTTGTTACCCCTGTCTGCTAGCTGTACACACCAACATGTGCTGTGAAGCAGGACTTTCCTTTTTGTTTAACTTTCCTTAATTAAAGTTATTTTGAGCTCCTTGCCTTTTTCCTCTTTTATTTTGGATCTTAATACCCAAATCATGACAATACGTGGACGATGGAATTCTTTACATTGCAGTCTACCCTTAGAGTTGAAACTAACTGCCTTGTAGGATGGCATTAGAGAACATAGATTCAAGAATATGTGTTTCCTGGATGAGAGATAGAAATTGGATAACTGGAGAGATGGATAAGAAGGTTCAGAATAAGAATCAACCTTTTGTAACTAGGTTAGCTGAATAAAAAGAGAAGTTGATTTAACATCAGTATAAAAGTAAAGATCTTTAAAACCACTTAAAAAGTATAAATACACAAAAAATTTTCTAATTACAGTGACGCGAGTACATGTAATTCCTCAATTTACACCCCTGCTTATAGTAACACCTATAAATAAAAAGAAAATAAACCAAAACGATTAAGCTGCTGAATTTCATCCTATAGCAAATGAGTCATGTTTTTTGCTACCTGGAATCACTTCATACACATCCATTAGACCTGGAGTGATCCACTCTGGTGCATTGATCCTGCTAGTTTTACTTTGGCAGGTTCCTGCTGACCTCACCATGGCCACAGACACTCAGATGTTGCCCTCTCTGCTCACAATCGGTAGTTATCTCTTTTCTCTTCACATTGTAGAATGTTCTGATGCTCAGTTCACCCCCCCCTCAACCATCAAGTTTCACACGAGAACCAAGTGCAGGGAGCCAAGTCCTGATGGGTAGAAATGCAATGGCAGGACTGTGGTGGTGTGTGTGCCTAGAGGTGGTATCTAACTGCTTTATGTAGAGAAATATACAGTTTTTTTTGTCCTTGCTAACATGTGTCTGAGTTTGTGTGAGCTAAAGGTTTTTGTTTTTTGTTATAACAACTTTCAAAACCCCTGCTTTCCAAACCCCGCTGAGACAAATGGAAATTTAAACCAACCACTTCAGAAACTGATTTTCCTATCCAGTCGTCCGTTCTCTCTCTATCTGGCTGTAGCTAACAAGGCAATTGATGGGGTGATGGGAGCAACATTTTCATTCTGGCATTTCCTGATGTTAAACACCAGAGTAATCAACAAGCTGCCTGCTTTCCTGCCTGAATCCTTCGCTCCCTCCCTCCCCTCCACGCCGCCGCTCGCCTGTTCTCGCCGTCTCTACTTGCATTCATTTAGCACATCCATATTGGATTTCGCAGTGCCCACGGCCAGCTGAGTGGCTCGTGCCACTCACATCTGGGCAGCTTTTGTTACAGACAGGCCCGATTTGTGTTTTGTATTTGAACACCTGCTCATGTGATCTCGCTCACACATGCTAGGGTAGGGAGAGCCATTGTCATAGTTCTGCATAGAGAAGTTCAGTTTGTGTTATGAGATGGAAAAAGGAAATGAGCACATTACTTTGCATTAGAAAAAAGAACTACAACATATGCAAATAGTGGGGAAGGATAGTATTTTGTGCATTCAGATAAAACATCTTGCCTTGAACAGTCCAGAACTGTTGAAAATAAAAGAAAAAGTGTGAAATTTAGTTATACAAATTACAGAGACTCAGACATTGTTGCGTCAGGTAGTCACTTGAGACTGTTTAAATAATAAAGCGCTAATAAAACTTTGATGTAAATGTTAACAGAAATACGAGAGATCTTTCAGGTTCACTCCCAATCCCTCACAATGAGAACCACGTCTTTTTTCCAGTAGCTGTGTTTCCTACGCTGCCACAGTTTGTTTATCCCATTTAATTACTGGACTCGTAAATCCAATGCTCATTTTTATTTCTTCCCAGCTTGTTAGGCTGTCAACCCATCTGACATTTGCAAAAATGAGGCATCAAGAATCATCATACATTTGATAAAAGCAGCTAAACTCTACTATGGAAAAATTCTGCCCTCTCTTGATGGTTTGTAGATTAGACAGGGTGTGTATGTGTGTGTGTGTGTCATTAATGAGTGAGATTACATCCAGCCGTTGCTAACCGGATTATGTTTTAATGCAACTCAATTTTCCTGTGGCATCCAGCTCTCCTGCTTCTTTCTCTTGTCGTTTCCCGTCTCTCTCCTCTCATCTGAGGCCTCTCACTGTTCACCAAGTTTGTTCTCCAGCGTTGTTCTTGCAACAGTCTCTGTGACTTTTTTCATTTCAGATCTTAAGCTCTGGAAATAACGTGGGTCAAAGAAACATGCCTGAGGACATGCAGAGATTTCAGAACAATGCGCTAACACTCAGTTAATATTTCATCAAATAAAATATGCTAATAGCCCAGTTGGAGGTGGAGAATTGAATGCTCCTCCACCTCGCAGAGTTTAAAGCACCTTGTTTTAACAACTTAATTACTTCTAGCCAGGATATTGCTTTGAGTTTTACTAAATAACACTATTAAAGACACACTAAAGAAGGCAAAGGGGTGCAGAAAGACTGTGTCTTGCTGCTTTTGTAGTTGACAGACATGAAAAAATGAAGAGAACAAACATGAAAGGCGAACAAAGATAGAATGACAGTGACTGTGAAGAGAGTTTGAGCGTGAAAGTACTGAGAGTCAGGGGATGGAAGCCATACCAAAGTTGGAATCAGTGGCATTTTGCTTCCTTCGCCATTCACGAACACCCTTTTATTTTCCTCTAGTCATTCCCTATATACTACTCCTAAAGCTCTTCTCTTTTTTGTCCAACTAAAACCTCACTAGCACCTATAGACCTATCCTTTCTAGATTGGCACATTGTCCACTACATTATTAGGGATCTTTAGGGAAAACAATGGAACTAACATGGTACCTAAGTGCAGAACCAAACCAAATCAATCATTTTACTGGTCGGGTGCCATGTTTTTGCTCTTGCCATTATCCCCTTTCTCTTTTTCTCTTCTGTTTTTTGTAGCCCTTCCTCTTGCATTAATTTAATCAGAACTTCTTTTTCTTAAGGTGGGTCCAGCAGCAGGGCTTTTCTCCTAATAGGCATGTTTAATTGGCCTTAAAACACCTCTAAGTAGGTTGTTTGGTCGATGGGTAATGAAGGTGAGATAAATGTGATCTCACAGCAAAATACCCACTATGGTGACTGAAAGAAAGGCAAACAGATGTGCATTACATTGGAAATGGTTATTTTGGCTCAAATTGGTAGAAAACAATTACCTTAATGCAATTACATTGCTATTAGAGAACATAGCACTGATAAAACAGGTAAACACAACCACAAATAGATTAACACTAGGTGAAAAAGCATTTGAAGAGGTGTGTGTGAAGCAAAACATAGGGTGGAATCAAGTGTTAGGGCTCTTCTCACAAGATAAAGACCTAGTACTGTGTAAAAAAAAAATCCTCCAGATCATGGATGGTCTGGGTGATTGTTTTGAGCATGCAAATACACATCTGTAGCACTTTAGCAGTGATTTCTTATGGTGCATATGGGTGGAGGATGGTGGAGGAAATTCCTGCAGACCCTAACCCTAGCTCACTGCACTCTGCGCCTAACAGTCTGTTCATGTTCAGAGCTCAGCCTAAGCCCCACCCTCTGTGAAGCTGCTTCTCCCTTTTGAGAGCTTGTGCAAAGTGATGGGATTACAAGATGATATTTGTGGTTATTTGTATCAAGGCAGATATTAGGGATGTCCCGATCCGATCACGTGATTGTAAATCAAGCTCGATCACGGGATTTCAGACTTGATCAGAATCTGATGTTACCTCCCTATCCGTGCTCGTTACTACAGGGTTTCCTCCACGTGTGCTCTGCTACTGCAAAATAAATGCTGCCACACCCGGGACTCCCCCTCCCCCTGAACGGACCGCAGCATGATGCTCTGAACTCAGTCCTGGGGGAGGTGGAGAGGCCGGCTGCCGAGCGAGTCGCACCCGCTGCAACTCCTTAGTTTGTTACTCCTATGCTGCGTCCCCCTCCTGCTCAGCTCCAGGAATATATTCTCTGCTGCATGCAGGCATGGCACACAATCGGAAAATAAATTTGAAAGCGGTGCTAAGATAAGAAAAGCACTTTCTGAGGAGGAGTTTTATGAATAAGTGTTGCTCCAAAACACACCAACACTGACAGATTCCTTCAAATTGTCTAATTAAGAAGTTGGACAGAGCTGCTCATGCACTGAGGTCAGAGGATAAAGCACTGTGCAGGGCAGCAGGTGGAGTGAAGGAGAGGAGAAGCTCAGCAGCAGACAGAGCAGGTATTTTTGCACCCAAACAGCAGCAGAAAAAAAAGATTTTCTTTCAAAAAGTTACTTCAACCACAATTAATTCATAGGGATTCTGTGCACAGAGAATATGGTTAAGTATTTAAATATATAGATATGATGGATTTCTGTGGAGATGGATGGATTTCTGTACCGATGGATACTTACATACACACGCACACACACACACGTCACCCCCCCACCACCACCACCATGGTTTTAAAAAACCCTAGAGTAAACCCTGTATTTATTGTCATTATTTTTTAACACATCTATAGTTATGCCATGGCACAGAGTTAGACCTCTTGATTCCACACAGAAACAGCAACACGTGCAGCATGACATCACTTTGTTGGAGAGACACTATTGGTTAAACGCCGGACAAGTAGAACACAGAAGCAGCTTGAAGCAGAAAACGTGAATATGTCTGCGGTCTAGAGGTATTATAAAGTTGATGACAGCAACATTGTAAAAGTATCGGATCTGGACTCTGCATTGGCAGATACTCAAAATCAAATGATTTCAACTTGAGGGCAAAAAAAAAAACTGATTGGGTCATCCCTAGTGGATATAAAATAAAATTTATAAAAAAAACAACAACCCAAAAACTGTTGGGAAAAGAGAGTGAGGTAGAGGGGCAGCAACAGCCAAAGCATAAAAAATCTATTGTTTCTTCATCCTCAGCAATCTCATCTCACCCTGAACTTTTCTTTTAACTTTAGAGTTCTGATTTGGAAGCTCCCATCTCAAATTTTTAGACCGCTGTTACGGCCCCCTCAGTTTTGTGGAGGCTGTGTTCTGTTGAGCCTTGTTTTGTTTTTGTCCAGTCTGAACCAAGAGGACCCGCCCTCCTGAATGATCCAACCTGAGGGGTGGATTTTCTCCTCCTCCTCTTCCCTTGCAGCTCCAAGATGACATCATCTGCTTGAGCCCATATGCAGCTGGACCTCATCATCCAATCAACCAGATGGGAGCTGATGATTGGCTCTCCACTGATTTAAAAGGACTTCCTTCTTTGCCTGCAGTTGGGGAGTAGCCTCAGGTGTTAGTGCTGCTTTCACCCATTTAGCGTAGAGAGTGTTGACTGTCTATTTAGGTGGACTTGTTTGTGTCTGTTTAGCCCCTGTCAAGTCAAAGTAGACTTTTGAATGTCTGACCTCAGATAATCCTGGTTAGACTTGGTATAACATTAAATTTACTTGTGAGGTCATTTTGTTTTCTGCTGAATCAGGGCAGTTTAGAGCTTTAAGCTCCTCCTTTTGTTTAATAGTCATTTTTGCTTGTCATTTAGTTTTAAGGAGACTTGTCCTCCATTTTGGGAGCACTTTAAGTTTTGTATGGTGTTTGTTTTTGTTCCTTTTTCTTATTAAATGTACTCATAATCACTCCATAACATCTGTCCACTGGTTTTATGTTACCTCCAAAACCTCCTAGCCCAGCCAGGACGTAACACTGCTCAATCTGCCTTTCACAATGCACTGGCGCAGACTTCCTGAGACAAGCGCACATGTGTCATTCTAGCTGCTGCCACCATGTTGTTTTAGCCTAAACAAATTATGAGAGTTTAACGCGTTACATAGAAGCTAAACTCAACTGTTTAATGTTTTTGTAGTTATTTTATGTACCGTATTGACCCGAATATAGGACGATCCCGATTATAAGACACCCCCTCCTTTCCAAGACCAATCTTCAGAAAAATGACTAAATTCACTTTTTAAAGAATCTATTTTTATTGAAATTTTGAGAAAGCCATTTAAATAATTACCGTAATTACAGACTGCTTTAATATTGGTCTATGAATCAGAG
>SSNR01000056.1:2904944-2974356 GCA_006937965.1 Callopanchax toddi | reverse complement strand
TCTCTGCTGCATGCAGGCACGGCACACAATCGGAAAATAAATTTGAAAGCGGTGCTAAGATAAGAAAAGCACTTTCTGAGGAGGAGTTTTATGAATAAGTGTTGCTCCAAAACACACCAACACTGACAGATTCCTTCAAATTGTCTAATTAAGAAGTTGGACAGAGCTGCTCATGCACTGAGGTCAGAGGATAAAGCACTGTGCAGGGCAGCAGGTGGAGTGAAGGAGAGGAGAAGCTCAGCAGCAGACAGAGCAGGTATTTTTGCACCCAAACAGCAGCAGAAAAAAAAGATTTTCTTTCAAAAAGTTACTTCAACCACAATTAATTCATAGGGATTTTGTGCACAGAGAATATGGTTAAGTATTTAAATATATAGATATGATGGATTTCTATGGAGATGGATGGATTTCTGTACCGATGGATACTTACATACACACGTCACCCCCTTCCCACCAAAATCCGACCCGATTATAAGACACCCCCTTCTTTCCAAGACCAATCTTCAGAAAAATGACTAAATTCACTTTTTAAAGAATCTATTTTTATTGAAATTTTGAGAAAGCCATTTAAATAATTACCGTAATTACAGACTGCTTTAATATTGGTCTATGAATCAGAGCTTAAAGTTCTCCGTTGTGGCGACAGATTTCAGTCAATTGGCAAAAAGATTAAAATGTTCAGTTACATCTCTTTCTCTCTCTTTCTTCTCGTGCTCTCCATTTTGTTCAGTAGTCTGTCTTTTTCTTTCTTTTTCTCTCTCCCTCTGTGTGTGTGGTGCAAATGAAGATATATGAGAATAGTGATGGTAATGGTTGTAGGGTGTAGGTTTATGTAGGGTGGTCCTGGCACTTCCCCATAAGAACTGTACAACAGCAACACTTTTGGGCTTGTTCCTGACATCAATTCTGTTTGCTATACAGCTGGACAGGACACAGGGTAAAAAAACAAAAACAAATGAACTGTACAATTTGTAACATTTTAGTGTATTTCACAAATAATTACAAACACATATCATAAATTACAGATTTAAAAAAGATCCTAAACCAATTTAGAAAACTTGAATCATATTTCTTTTATACGGCCCTCAAATGGAGATGGCTAAATATCACACTGGGACATTAGAAAAGAGGCTTGTTGGCAGACCAGTCAGGGACTTTATGGTGGATTTGTCCTTCATTCTCATGCACTTTCATAATCACAACAAGGTTAAAGAGCTAAAAAAACTAAAATGTTTAATGAACTGTGTTCCAAAACAAAGCCAACTCCAGAAACCACAAAAGTACGAAAGGGGAAAATATAAGGCACTGAAATCCATCCAGATCATCAGGCAAACTTGTAAATGTGACCGTGAAATTGGTCTCACTGCTGTACCTCTTTTTCCTCAGTCTTTCCTCTGTCACTGCATTATTCTGTCCTTTCCCAGGTAAGAGAAGTCATGTAGAGAAGATGCTGTAGCTGCTCTGCATGTGCTATGATAACAAGGTATCAAGATTCCCTGAGGGTAGGTGGATTTGCACTACTGGAGATTTGGCTGTTCATCAGATAACATCATCAGATAAGGAGGGAAAAAATGCCTGCAGAACGGTGGAAAGAAAAGGGGAGGAAGAAGGCCACACAGACACACTCAAACTTAAATCCTACGAGATGCAAAGGGAGATTACAAAGCATGAAAGCCATGTTCAAGTAACAAAATCTAAAAACACAAACATAATTAGAAAGATTTGATTAACTATAACATTTTTATGACCTATCAGTTTCTTTTCATGTATTAAAAGGAAAGTACACTTTAGATTCTAGTTTGTGTCAAAGTGATTTCTTTTCCCTTTCGGTCTATTTTTTCATATTATTAGTCTGCAGAGAGTGGGGTGTTAGAATTTAAAGTGGATATTTCAACGGATCGCTCTAAATTAAATTCCAGTAGGTTAGAGCTAATCACACAGACTTTAAAGGACTTTAATTAGCTTATTAGAATTTCTGATGAAAGCAGTGGAAGCTTATCCTGCTAAACTCAGAAGTATTTTCTGTTGTTTTTTTTCCACACAGCCATGGCTGTAAGACATGACTGGTGTTTGCACTGGATTCAGTGAAAGTTGAAATCCTGAATCCACCCTGCTGCTCTGCATTTTCTGACTGTTGTCTGCAGAAAGATAACCAACCACAGAAGTGATATGAGCAGGGACAGATATTTTTTCCTAACTTTATTCCTAATAAAGGTCCCAATATAGCTGTTCATGTCATATTTTTGATGCAGGGTGGTGAGAAATGTATTGCAAGTCTCCATCAAAAGACAAAATTCCAGGTCACAGGAATCAAGCTAAAATTTGAAAAGAGAACAAGTACACGTTATTATCCATTTGAGGATGATAAAGAAAAAAAACAACACTGAAATCATCAGCAATTTATACAAATAATGACATTCTATTCATTTAGTCCAATGTATTTGCTTTAAATTTTTTTCACAAAAGTTAATTTTGAGACTTTTTGTGAATTGGGACAGATAATGTAGAAGAGACTCATCTAATGACTCCAAAATAGGAGGAAAACTAAAAAAGGAGTGGGGTCAAATGGTCAAACTGAAAGACCTTCAGATGACATCAAAACAAAATACAGTACTTCTTGGTAGGGGATCAAAAAGGAACGAGTATCCAGCTGCAGACAAGATGGCGGACGGCCACCTTCGTGCCGGAAGTCCTCTGTGTTTCGGAGGTCACGTGAACTTCTTGCTGGAAGTCTTTGTGTCGTAGATCACATGACATGTGTTTTTCTCCCAAAACTTTATTTAATTTCTTACAATTCAAAACAAGTCACGTAATTTAGATTTTAACTTAGAAGTTGATCTTCTTTGCGTATGGTTGGGTGACCAAATGTCCTCTTTTCCCCAGACATGCCCACTTTTCACATCCTGTCTGCGGCATCTGAGGGGAATTTCCAGATGAATGAAAATGTCTGGGTTTTATCATTTTTCACAGCACCAATAGAGGAACAGAGGAAGGCTTTAATCTATTTAAAGTATGCCGTCTTGTCAACAAGTACAAAAGGTAATTTAAAACCTCTGGAATTAATTTAAAAAAATGCTTCACCTGGGATTCAAACCTGCAATCCTCCAGTTACAAAATCAACATCTTAAGTGGAGGTCTAATGCAAGGTGGTCACATAAGAAGTGCAGCAGTTACACAGTATCTGACCCACAAAGAAGAATGACTTCCTCTCATGGCAAAATTTTATATTCATAAGTGTAATTTTCTTAATAAGACACCATTTTTTCCTTCCTTTTCTCAAGAATGTGAAACTTTACATAAAACCAATATTTGACTACCAACTTAAAGGGACAAGAGGGAGGATTTTAAATAAAAATAATCATGCATGGTTAGTTTTAAGTGATGAAGCATTTTAAACCAAAAAGAATGATGCCACTCATGTATCATTCCATTGTCTTGAACAGTCTGTGAGCTGTAAAGTGCATTTCAATTCGGGCATGAATTTCCCGCGCTGTCCTACGGACGTGACGTCAGCTGACGCTCACTGCGTGCTCCAGTCTGCTGAAAAGAGTAATAGAAATGTATATCCAGTAGGTGGCAGCATTGCACCGTTGTGTTGTGCTGAGGGTCTATGGCGGACATTATTCGTCTAAATGTTTTTTCTCATAATAGTGGTGGTATTTTGAAAGGGTTTATGGAGCTGAAAACCTCTCTGCTGGATTATAGGGTTTCACAGAGCTAAAGGTGCTGTTATAAATCAGCGCAAAGCGATCTGTGTAAGTTACTTGGTCTTGAGAGGTTAGGCCTCAAATCCCCCAGTGTTTCCTGAACCTCAGCCCGGCCCGCCTCACAGTGCCTCGGCTTGCATTACGCACACGGCTTGTCTGCTGTTAGCAATCGCAGCCTTTTGGGGAGAATCGTTGAGAACACCGACTAATTACAGCTTTCACTCGGACTGGGCCACCTAGTTCTGCCTGAGTTGTGTGTAACCGGGGCTACACAACAGAATTCAGTACAGCGGAGAAGAGAGACGGGCACTGGAGCAGTAACAGCAGCTAGCGACAACAATTATACCGGGGTGTGTGTGTGTGTGTGTCGCGGGGCATTGTTTTACCATATTTCCTTTTGTATTAATAAAACGTATTTTTATTTATGGAATCATGCCTCCGGCTGAACCCTTATGAATAGTGAGAAGTTTGTGCGCGCTCCCGTTCAAGACTGTAGTTATTCGCAGCACCAGGCGCGGCGCTCATGAGGTTCATTTTTCAAATCTTCCCTCTTCTCCCTTTAAAGGCTCTCAAAATGATTCAAATTAGCAAGCACAGCAGTCCAGCTTTTTGAAACCTGTTTTGTGCGCTGGTGCCATTAGTTGAGCCACAGATAAGCCGCACCGTTGTGTAGCGTAATATAACCTGATTTTATCGTTATAGTACGGACACACTTCTACAAGGTTATCAGCAAAGTTTTGTCGGTTTTATGCTAAGCACTGTTAGCTACCTTCACTCAACTGATGGTTATGCAGGCATCTAGATCCTCTTTGATTCAAAGGGAGACCTACGCACGTATATTTGAAAGGTATAACCCAGAAGCTGACTTAGACTTCAGTTATTTTATTAAAGAAAACAGATTAAATAAACAGACAGACGTGAGGTAGGTAGTTGCATCTTAAGAGATTCTTCTGATGTTATTAAGCTGAGAGTTAATGACGAGAGCCCGTGATATGTTAATATCTAGGGATCTCGGCTAGTTAGTTCTGAGGGGAACTAAGCTAACTTGATGGAGTGTTATTTATCAATAGCCTCGGTTTTACCAGGTCGGGTTGGTACCTACTGAACCGCTCCAGATCGCCTCGGCGTGAAGGTGAAGGAGGTTCGTCGAGTGAGCGTTGTCGGACGAACCTCGGAGTTTTCCCCGGGACCCGAAGGTCGGTCCGAGGCACGGAGGTGTCTGAGCGAGTCGGTGTCAGCGGCTCCATGATCGGCTGGTGCAGAGGCTAACCGGCTTTCCCATGGCAGGTGGAAAGAAGCAGACCGTAGTGTCTGGCTTCTCAGCCGGAGCAGATTGTCATCGACCGGTGAGGCTGGTTTTACTCACGAGCTCGGTCGGCATCAAGGCCTTCCGTGTAGCGGAGGGAAACGGAGGCTGTGTTCTCTCGTCGTGGGGTTGACGAGAACTCAAGAGACTCAGCTTTTCCAGGCAGGAAGTTGGGACGTGGCCCGGTTTGGACGCGTGGACCAATGGGAACGGAGTTACCAAGTCACGTGGTTCTCGTCATTAGAAACCCAGGAAGTTTAGCTGGATTATAAATATGTTTTAACCCTTTAGCAAAAGTAGAAACCATAAAATAATACTGATGCAACGTCAACATTCATGAATACTGGAAGAAGATGAATTAATCATATTAAGACATTCTGGACAGTGGATTAAAAGGTAGTGTCTTTAGAATGAGACATCAAAGAGTCTTTAAGTTTAATTATTAATTAAAGGAAATCTCTTGAGTCTTCCGACACGACCGGTCCTGGAAGGAATGTTGATTCAGGTTACAACATAATAAAAGAGTCATTTTAATCCAAGTTATTAGGAAAAAGATGAGTTATTGTTGTGATGAACCAAGGGGTCAGAAATCAGAGATAGTAACGCTTTGCCAGCGCTACAGTTGTATAAGACGCAGGGTCCAAAGCGAGTGAAAAAAGTGGCGGCTTATAGTCCAGATATTACGGTAATTTGGAATAATGTCCCTGGTGCCCCCTCATATTCTCTGGTATACTTCAGCTGTTCTTTTTGTTCTGTTGGTGTATACTTGGTACTTGTTCAATAAAGTTCTAAAAAAAAAAAAAAAAAGTAGAAATAAAATTTTAAAAGAACAACTTCCTGTAAGGATGTCACGTGACTTCTGATACAGAGGAGGCCTTCCGACATGGAGGTGGCTTGTCTGCAGCTGGGTGCCTCTCCAAAAAGGAGGGAGCTTCAACTGGAAGAGCACTATTTGTTTATTTTAGATGTTACCTTCTTACCTTTGTTATATTTGTGTGTTAGAGAATGTTAAAAATATTTTAGTTAAAATGTTGAAAATGTGTAAAATGTTTTCTGTTCTATTCAATATTCTTACTGCAGAAGTGGAGCGTTGATATGGTAACATTTTCACCTGAACACACTTCAAACACACTCAAAGGTGAACTGAGAAATAATAGCAAGTCTGCAGCAAACTATGTCCCCTCCAACAGCTGCACACAACGCAGCAATATGGTGTAAGGTCAGTATGGCTTTTTTCCTTCCACTGTATAATATTGACAGGAAAATGTCAACTGTGCCAATCAATCATCTAGCTAGCAATCATTTAGTAATCATTCCTCTTCAATGCCTGGCAGAAGCAGAAGGGAAGGAGGAGGGAGAGCAACAAAGAGATGGGAAAAGAGGGAGACTGTATGTCACTAAAGCAATAAATGGAGAGATAGAGAGAAGAAAAGAAGACAGAAAGGGTGTGAGTAACAACCTGACTTTGGTAGCTGAAGCGTGTATGTCTTTGACAGGAGACAATAAGCCCAGATGGTAACTCTTAGTTTGTTAACTTTGATGGATATTTGACATTCAATGTCAAGACTGAGGAAATTACTCTATCACCTACGCAGGAGTGTCTGCCATCATCCACAGTGGGGTTTTGTTATGTTTTTCTAAATCAGGTGTTCTAAAACTTCGAATACAAATCTGGATTGTAAATACAGTCAAAGTTGTGGAAGAACTAATGACAAGTGAATCCCTTTTTTCCAATTTACTTATAAATTACAACCCCAAAAACAAAAGAAATTGCATTTTGCTTATATTAGAGAGATTAAATGGCAACAAGATACTCTAACAAGGTTCGTTTTTACGACAGTTGTTTGAAACAGACACTAGAATTAAGCCCAAACTTCCTAGTGTGCCTTTAAAAACATTACTTTTTCTTTAAGGTAAAGATTATGACTACAGTTTTGCCCTTCATGATTTAGTCATGCAGTTTTTTTAGTACAAGCTGCTAAAATCTGGAAAAACCTCAGAGTGCTTATGGAGACTCTCCCTTTCTAACATATAATTTAGGCATTAGGTAGAAACAGGCATATAAATACACTATCAAAGCCTAATGCAATTTAATTATTATGGAGGTTGAGGAAGTCACAGGAGAAGACAAAGATTTAATTATAAGCATATTTCCGCAGGTATCCAATGTCAGAAGGTCAGATTCAATTTGCCGCCAGTTTTCCAGTTGATTACATTGCATTGCATATCGGTTCCGGCATCAAAGGAAATGGCATACCCGGATATTCCCCGCATTATGGATGTGTACAAGTGTACACAGACTTCTGACAAACTGAACAGGAAGTAAGAGAGAATCTCAGTGCCGTGGGGCAATAAACATGTAAAACATCAAGTGCTAGATGAAAGCATCTGCAAACTCTTACGTACACTAGTTTGTTTAAAATTATGTGGAAGTCACTTTACTGCAGAATGCTAAAATTATGAAGAGTACTGAAGAAAAATCTTGTTTGTGCTTTTTTTTTTGTAGTCACAATAAACATGAAACCTTTCAAACACAGTTCATGATGCCACAGACTTTTCACAAGAACAATGCTCTATTCACAAAACGTGATGGTTAGTGTCATTTCCTTCAAATCTGAGGTCATGGTTCTTTATTGGAAAAATGCTAAATTTTCCCTCCACGATGCTCCATCCTGGAGCATGGGATGGACTAGCTGTTGGGGGCTTTGTTTGCAGGAACGATGACAAAAGAGGAGCTACACCAAAAGGCAAAGCTTTTTATTTACTGGTCAGTCTCCATTCTAACCATTACCTATGTCTCAAGATTTCAATCAAGATTGAAAGAACAAGATCCTGAATACAAGCAACTGAAATGAGATTCCTTTGTGGTATGGCCATGCTCAGCCTTAGAGGAAAGGGGAGACCTCTGTTATCTAAAGGGAGGTCGGAGTAGAGCTGCTGCTCCTCTCCATCAAAAGGAGTCAGTGGAGATGAGCGGTGTATTAAGATACATGCAGGTAAGGGTTGCACTAGAATTTTTCTTTGTCATTTTGACTGACAGGGTAAAAGAAAATCCTATAATTTACTTGTTACTTTGTAATTTTTAAAACAATAATAATGACATATTCAATAGCATTTAATTGTTAGTCATTTAAAAATTATATTCAGTCTGAACAAGCTGAATAGATAATCCACATCGTGTCTTTAAGCAGATGAATGCATGTTTACCTATGAGAGGGATAAGGCAGCAGACAATTTTCTTGACTGTTGAGTTTGTCTTTATGTGTAAAACTTCCATCAAACTGGGATTCTGTTTCCAAATAGCCATTCATTAGTTTCCTGTCCTTTCAACAGGCTCATTTTTTCCTCTATCTGTCCCTGTGAGGGACTAGTGACCTGTCCACGGTGTTCCCCACTAGAGATAGGCACCAGCTCCCCTGTGACCCTCAAATAGGTTAAGAAACATGGTAATGGTAAGTGATGCAGTCCAAATTTATCACATGCATTGTTTTGCTTTGACCACAAAGTAAAACACCAACCGAGGAAAGTTTTTCTGAAAGTTCACAAAGACTTTCAACACAAACCCACTGGCAAGAGTTTCTGGTCTCAACACACTTTCACAATAATCATAAAGCCCAGTTTCTCCACTATGTCAGAAGTGTCACATAAGACTGTGATGTAGATTTATGTCATGACCCTCTGGGTCATTTACTGTAAAGTTACATGTAAGATCGTCGTGCAATTAAGTTGTCAAGAAAGGTCAAAAAAGCAAACCCGGTCTAAATTTATCATCAGCTGGCAGATTAATCAGTGCACTAATTAACTGGTTAGAATGTCATATACGCAATTAATTTTCTGAAGTTACCCGACCCTTTCATGTTCACACTCCAAAATGACCCCATCCCCCAGAATTCTTTAATCTCAGCCTTCAAATTTGACTAATATAGCAAATAACCCATTAAGAACACCATTCTGTGTATAGGAGGGCCCACAACTTCCTCTCTAATCCACTTCACCTGAGGGCCCTTCTCACCTTTCCCTGGCTTTAGATGCCTTTAATAACTGACTACTACAATACATAACAATGCACTTATATAACTATAAAGAAATGCATGTAGTCTTCATCGATCAAATGTTTTACTGATATGGTTTTTCTTTCTCATGTTTAAATGGATGATTTTTTTTTTGTCCATTTTTATTGATGGTATCTTCCTGATCTTACATGATCCATACGTTTTGGAGTTTTTTACCCCTTATGATTTATTTTTGTCAAAAACTGTCACCTTCCTCTATCTGTTCCTCTGTATTTCCTGGTGTTATTTATACAGGGATATGAATCCTTTGAGGCAACTATATTTCATGAGTCTTTAAAACAGACTGAAAATGATCTGTCTAAAAAGAACACAGCTGTCTCCATCAATGTTTTGATCAATAAAAAGTTTGAAATAATAAACAACTTATAGCACATAATAGCATATATTACTATATAATAGTATATTTAAGTATACAGACTCAGTTGACCCAACTCAACATGGGGTGGGTTGTAAAAAAATGTTTTTTAAACTTATTTTGTCATTTGTCTCCTTCCTATAAGGGTCACAGGGATCTGGTCTCCAGTAGTCACTGGGTGAGAGGTGGGGGACGCTCTGGACAGGTCACCGGTCCATCACAGGTCCACATGAGACATCGGACCATTAACACTAGGGCTGGGTAAAAATATCGATTCATCACATTTTATGAATCGATTCAGCCCACCGGCCAGTAGGGGCGCTGTGGGCAACCAGTGTTGGGAGTAACGAGTTACAAAAGTAATTCATTACTGTAATGCATTGCTTTTTGCGGTAACGCAGTAATGTAAGGCATTACAGAAAAAAAATCTGTAATGTTTTACTCGGTACAAAGTCAGTAACGCGCACATTACAGAGCACATTTAACCCGGATTGAAGTGGTGGGTTTTCCATAGGAGAAATGTCACTCAGCGCCAAATGTTTCACTTCCTGTAGTCAGACAGAGCAGAGAGGAGCCCGGTTCTGTCTGGGTCACGCAGCAAACTCATGCGTGGTTCCGAACTGTGTCGGAGGAGCGCGCACAAGTCGCATGCGCTGCCTGAGTCCTGCGCGCTCACAGTAACCAAGGGCCGCAGCTCGCCGCTCGGAAACTAAAGCGAACTGAGAAGTTTCCTGATAAAGAGTCGCTTTAACAGCTAGATTAATAATATCAGAAGTTGGAGAGCTCGCTCTCTCGCGCGCACCGAGCAGAGGAAAGCATGCGTCATGCAGCGTCTGCTGCAGGAGGAGGAGCAGACAGGTGGAGGAGATCAAAGCACACAGGTGGAGGTAGGAGTCAAACTAATGAATAGGAACTCCCCATGTGCTCAAGCTGCCTCAGGTATATATATATATAGATTTGAATATACTGTTAGTGTATGTAGATATGATGGATTAATATACGGTTAGATGGATGGATGAATAAGTGATGGATGGATGAATAAATGATTGATGGATAGATAATGATTGATGGATGGATAATGATGGATGGATGGATGGATGGATGGATGGATGGATGGATGGATGGATGGATGGATGGATGGATGGATAATGATGGATGGATGATGGATGGATAATGATGGATGGATGGATAATGATGGATGAATAAATGATGCATGAATAAATGTGTCAGGTTCTCACTCCACTCCTCCTCCGTTCATCACCTTCTGCTGCACTCACCACTAATCATCACCAGCTGCACTTCATCAACTCATCACTGGAGGAGCTTAAAAGGAGTGGTGCTACAACTGGACGGTGTCAGCCCGTTCCACAACTTCTGTGGTACACAGGTCTACTTGTTCTCTCTCTCTAGTGTTTGCTTCATGTGCTCATCCTCTGCTATCTACTTTCCAGTTCATGTCCACGACACCGTCCTCGCTCCTCCAGATCCATCCACCCAGTCCTCAGTCTACCGGGATCTACAACCAATTCTTCATCAGCCTCCCTCCAGCCAGTCCTCAACCCTGCTCCAGTACTCTTCCAAGCTCCATTACCTCACGGACACAGTAAGCCTTTCATGCTGCTATTATCATCACAAAATCATCTACCCTGCTCTCGTTCACCAGCCTCTCCTCTCTTTTAAGATCCTGACCGGCATCAGAATCCAGCAAGATCCACCACAAAACTTTTAATAAAACTATTTTCACTTACCTAATCGTGTCCTCGGTTGTGTTGGCTCCAGGATCTGGTCAAAATTATGACAAAATGATGGACGGATGGATGGATGGATGGATGGATGGATGGATAATGATGGATGGATGGATGGATGGATAATGATGGATGGATAATGATGGATGAATAAATGATGGATGAATAAAGGATGGATGGATGGATGGATAATGATGGATGGATGAATAATGATGGATGAATAAATGATGGATAATGATGGATGGATGATAAATGATGGATGGATGGATAATGATGGATGGATGGATGGATGGATGGATAGATAATGATGAATGGATGGATGGATAATGATGGATGGATAATGATGGATGAATAAATGATGGATGAATAAAGGATGGATGGATGGATGGATAATGATGGATGGATGAATAATGATGGATAGATGATAAATGATGGATGAATAAATGATGGATAATGATGGATGGATGATAAATGATGGATGGATGGATGGATGGATGGATGGATGGATAGATAATGATGAATGGATGGATGGATAATGATGAATAGATGATAAATGATGGATGAATAAATGATGGGTGGATGAATGGGTTAATATACAGATGGATGATATATCTCCATGTATCCATCACATCACCTTCCACTGGATGTGAATGAGCTCATTTAGATGTCAAATCCATATTTACAGTTATTTTGGTGAGAGTAACTAAAAGTAATGCAAAAGTAGTGTAATGCCTTACATTTAAAAAACAGTAATATTGTAATGTAAGGGATTACTTTAAAATGACAGTAACAAGTAATAAATAATGTATTACAGTTTTGAAGTAACTTGCCCAACACTGTGGGCAACACTCTAGTGAGCGTTCAGCGTTGTAAAAGATGTGGAGGATGCACATTTTGTGCTTCTGTTTACATTTCTTTTATAACTTGAATATATAGCAAGAAATAAAAACTTTCTACTATTACACACACTTTAGAGGTGTTAAAAAAGCACCCGTTTGTTACAGCTGTGGTTTGTATTCAATACACGTACTGCTTTCGTATTGGCGTATTGTACTGCTTATTCTGCTAAATAAACCATGACAGGAAACGCTGGGGTCAGTTTGTTCTTAAACATTTGTAATACTGTACACATTATTGAAAAATATTCTTAGACAGGGCTGTACAGTGTGACATACATGTCGCAGTGCGATGATAAAAACAGTCTGTGCTATAAACTATTTTTAGACGTAGCTCGTGCTATTTCCTCAACACGTAATTGATCGTGGCGCACCACCACGGCCAAATAAAAGCCACCACACCTTCAGAATTAAGTTTAAAAATGTTAAAACAATGTAAAGCGTGAGAAATATAGTATATCACTTGTACAGATTAAAGTTCTCATCTAGCAACAGATTTCCGTCTCTTCCGTGTGTCAGCCATGGGCGAAAATTCCGGGGGGGACATGTCCCCCCCTCACATAAAGTTGTCCCCTCCAAAATCCCAACAAACACAAATCTTTTTTTTTTAAATATTACAGTACCAGCAGTTGAAAGCCCAATACAAATTGTGCTGCTTAAAAACAAACTATAAGATTTATAATTCTTGAAAGTTTCAAGTCCCCCCCCCATCCTCACAGTGAGTTGGTACAGTCCGTTTCCCTGATGGGAGGGGCCGCTCCGACTCACTGCCTGCTCCGCTCCTCACTCAGAGCCGGACCGGTGAGGACGAAATGATGGAGTTCCTTTAAAAATTTAAGGCATTAGAACGTTCAGTGATCAGTTAAAAAGTTATTGATCGTTTCTCTTGTTCAACAAGCTCCTCCATTACATGAAAAGCTGTATTTCAGCTCCTTCATGTAAAGTCTGCTGGCCTGTTTAACGTAAACACAGCAGCTGGTTATCCCTGTAGAGTCGATGTCCGCTCCACCATCGGATGTTGGGTTGATTATTCACTAACTAAATCACATACAGATTAATTTTTGACATGAATCCACATCGTCTTGTCTGTTGTTGGTTTCGAGATGTCCTGAGTTTTTAATCAGTCTGTGAACGCAGCATTTACCGTGCAGGCTGCGTCTGTTCACGGAAGAAAGAGAAAAAAAAGTAGTGACTCGCCGCTTGGAGCTGGTTTCAACGGAGGAATGAATGTCTGCAGAAAGTTTTGATAACATTTCTGACTCACTCATCCTTAGACAGACAGGAGAGAGAGAGACAGTGGACAGACAGACAGGAGAGAGAGACAGTGGACAGACAGACAGGAGAGAGAGACAGTGGACAGACAGACAGGAGAGAGAGACAGGGGACAGACAGACAGGAGAGAGAGACAGGGGACAGACAGACAGTCAGAGGACTGAGACACCATCCTCCTGCTGTCTCACTGCCAGTTACGTTTCTAGACAGATTTTGTCCAGATGTATTCGTTGTCAGATATTATTAATTAAAATCTGATTTTCTGTTCCAATTCTGTATTTTTTATTTTGTTTCTTATGTTGTAGTTACAACGTTGACTTAAATGTTCGGTTAAACAGATTTCTTTTTCTAATAATCTGACTGATCATTTCCACTTCTTATTCTTCTCTAATTAAATCAATTTTCAAGTCAGATGTTTTTTGGGACTGTTTTTAGTTTCTGGATATGAAACATTTTTCTTTTACAGAAAAAAAAACTCAACCTAGACTAATTAAAGACATTATCTGTAGCTGGGTGTTGCATCTCTCCTCAGCTTAATAATAATCTGTAGGCAGGTGTTTGTCCAGCAGTCTGGCTGCTTTAACAGTCAGGTCAGAATGGAAGAGGAGAGAAAAATAAAAACATCCAGTCGTTTTTCAGTTAATCAAAACACCAAGTTGAAAGAGCCCAAGAACATTGAGGGTGCAAGCCCAACAACATTGTCACGACCCTGTGGGTCTGTGTGGCTGATCAGGTCATTGTTACCTGCTGCAGCTGATTGCAACAGGGAACACCTGTGGACCTGGGAAGCCTCTTGCCTTATAAACCCCTGCAGATTTGCCTGCCTGAGGCTGCTCTGATCTCCTCCTCAGGTATGCTGCCACATTTCAGTTTGTATTAAGTTTGAATATGATTTAACTTTTGTTTGTTTTACAGGTCAACCATTGTTTTGAGTGCAATCAGTTAGTAGTTTTAGGTTAGATTTAATAAATTATATTTTGATAAATTTGTACATGGTGTGTCTCTCCTTTTTGTTATGGCCCGATGAGCCAGGCTGTAACACAGTTTGTTGAAAATATTCTGGTGAAGCATCAAAATCCTGTAGACCAGGGATTCCCGAGCTGCCACTAGGGAGTTGCAAAATTGTAATGGCGGAAATTTGAAATAATGACACATTTAGTGTTTTTTTTCCCCACTCAGTAAAAATGTGTAAATAAACATGTATACCATTATTGTGTGGAGCTGTGGGACAATATTGGATGAACTCCGAGTCTTTTATCTGTCAATCATGTGAACTCTTTCGAGCAGACCCTTATTTTGAAGGTGACGATAACTTTTACTATTAGTTCCGGGGCAAAGCTGCGAGGAGCTGCTGGACTGTTTACCTCGTCAAATGGATATTATTTATTCAAAGAATCCTTGACAGCTTGTAACAACTCTGCCGATTGATTCCATGTGTGTCCTTATTTAATCAACTCCATGATGAGTTGTTTTCTTTGTTTCTTTTGCTTTTACTAAAGATGAAGCGCTACTTTCTGCCGCCGATGAAATAATGGCTAACATAGCTGGGTGTTCATTTAAAACACTAAGCAGTTAGTTAAGCGAACCATCAGTTTAATCCAGTGTAGTAACCTCCTGCTCACTTCCAAACATTTGATCAGCAATCCCCCATACTCACCCGCCGTCTTTACAAGATAAGTGCATCACATGGAAATGCGAGGGACGTTTACTGACCGTAGGACATGCAACTCTCACAGTAATCCTCGGTTACATCTGATTTAATAACACTCAAAAGTATCGAAAATTTGTAACATTAATGATTCGTAGGTACCAGGAATTTGTTCAAATGTCAGAGATCTCCATCCGGGGATTGAGGTGCGCAAACACGGCTGGGACATAGAAGGGGGTGAGCGGCAAAAAAAGTTTGGGAACCGCTGCTGTAGACAGCTTGGATATGGACTAATAAATAATGGCTAGCTACATCATAATTACAGTTATGGCTTAATGATATGCAAGAATGTTTAGGGGAAAAAAGCATTTTTTAGTGTCCCCCTCAGAAATTTCTCTCAAAAATGTTACTGTTTAATGTCCCCCCCCCCAACAATGAACTGGGATTTTCGCCCCTGGTGTCAGCTGTTCGGAGAAAACTCTTAGCGACGCTAAAAGTCTCCCTGTGGTTTAATCACAGACACACACATTAAACCAGAGGAACTAAAATCTTAATGGGTCACACCGATGTCTGTAAACGGGTCCACGGTCCGAGTCAGGGAGAGAGAAGACTTCACACTGAAGTCCGCCTGACACCAGCACTAAACGCTGCTGCAGCTCAGCCCCAGGGGCGTATCTAGAGGGGGGAGGGGGGCAGGCAGGGGCAAATACAGTACAAGGGTGGCAAGATCAAAGAAAAAGATCAAATAAAAAAGATCAAATCAGATAACTCAACAACCACACATCACTATATGTATACAAACTATTATATTGTCCATGTTTTTTTCTAAAACTCACACAGGATGCACACTACAGTAAAACACTAATTGCACACATTTCTCAGCACACTCACACTTTGAACAATCTACAGTAATTTGAATGAATAAATGTTCTTTTTGAAATTACACTGACACATAACCATGTTTGAAGATATTTCTTGTTGTTGTGTTTTCATTATAAGCACTTGATCAGTGTGTTAAGAATGACAAGTACTAATTTTGGCTTTTAAAGATTGTAGATGAATTTTTATGCTGTGCTACAATGTTTTGTTTTGTGCTACAAAATCTGCAACCTCTGTAGCACCAGTGCTATGAGCTAAAAAGTTAACGTAGAGCCGTTAGGTACTTAATTACTTGTGTATTTACTTATTATTGGATCGATATCGAAGCTAATAGATCAATATTGAATTGAAGCCTGAAGAATCGAAATCGAATTGAATTGTGACATTCCTAACAATACCCAGCCCTAATTAACACACAAACTCACACATTGGCAGTTACAGCCACCAATTGCACTGTGGGGGGAAAACCAGAGTACCCAGAAAATACCCATACATGCATGTGGAGAACATGCAAACTCTGAAGAAAGGCTAAAGCCACAGGCATTAAACATGCAAGCTTTCTTGCTGAGCAATTAGAAAATACTTTTTAAAAATAAGTTCTAAGATGGTAAATCAGTCAATTTGGAAGCGATAAAGAGCATGAAAGTTTTAAATTGTAAAATAAACAAATTATATATATATATATATATATATATATATATATATATATATATATATATGTATATATATACATGGGGCGGCGATTAGCTCAGTTGGTAGAGTGGCCGGTCTGGTAACCAGAGGGTCACCAGTTTGATCCCCAGCTCTGGCTGGGTTAGATTGTCATTGTGTCCTTGGGCAAGACACTTCACCCACCTTGCCTGTGTGACTGTGTGTGAATGTTGGTGGTGGTCAGAAGGGCCGATGGCGCAGAAAGGCAGCCTCGCTTCTGTCAGACTGCCCCAGGGCAGTTGGGGCTACAGACGTCTGTCGTAGTTTACCGTCACCGGTGTAAATGTGTGCGTGAAAGAATACTGGAGCTTCTGTCAAAGCGCTTTGGGTGTCTAGAAAGGCGCTATATAAATCCAATTCATTATTATATATTAGGGCTGGGCGATATGGCAAAAATAGAATATCACAATTTTTAAATTGTATTATCACGATCTCGATTTTATCTCAATTTTTAAAAAATTATCAGCATAACTAAAATTACATATTAAAAAAGAGAAACATTGAATAAATAAACATATTTATTAAAATTAAGAACAATCACCAGTGCAACATGTAAACATTTACATGTTAGGCTTATATTTACACATTTACACATTAAAACCTTTTAAAATATGAAATAACTGATTTTAATTGTGATTATTATATAAACTCACCACTCACAAGATGTAACCTGTGGCCAAAGCATGGCTGTCGTGTCCAGCCATTCAGATCCAGAGCCTTCACCATGTTAGAGTCATAGAGGTCATGTTTTCTTCTTCTGGGCTCCACATTTCTAGAACCTCTCTCAGTCCTGCTGCGATCATGTGCTCTCCTGTGTGGTCCTCCGAAAGGTTGTTTGCAGTGTTGCACTTTGCAGCTCCCAGTTGTTGACGAAATGAATGGTTACACTCAAATACGACTCAGATGTGTGACTACTGGACCAGAGATCGCTTGTGGAAGCAAAGAACTCCACATTCTTAATATTTAATGCAACTCTCTCTGCATTCAACGTACATGCGCGGGGTCGCGGTGTTCGAAGAAAACTTGCAGCTGGGCAACTCGTAGCGCGGATCCAATACTTTTATCATTTTTAAAAATCCCACTCCTTCTACTTGTCGCTCAGGACACAAGTGTTTAACCAAGTGGAACGTTACCATCAGTCACACTGTTCCATCGTTTGCTGTCTCTGCCGTAGGGAGTGAGTTTTGCGACGCCTCTGTTAGCATTTACTGCTTGAAGCACTGGCTTTTAGCTTTAGCTGGCTCTTGAGGTGTTGCCATCACTTGCCTTGACGCTCTCCTTGCAAATGATTTTAATTTGCTCTTTGTCGTCTGCTGAAAAGCCAAAGCAGTTCCATATAATGGAGGACGAGTTTCTCTTCGGATCCAAATCCTCATGGTCGCTCTCGGCCGCCGCCATGTTTGTTGTTGTTAGGTTGTACACACGTGAAGGGGGGCAGGCTAATATCACCATGAATCACTCTGATTGGTTTAACGTCAAACAAAGGTGTGATAACGTCCTCCGCTTCTCCGCTGCGTATTACGTTTCACGGCTGTTTCGTGAGGCTTTCACGGCCGGTGGGAAAAATGGGTGAATCATGATAAAACGATCTCCCAAAAATGACAGATCGTTAGACATGTAGATCGTTAAACGGTCTAAAATCGTCATATCGCCCGGCCCTATTATATATATATATATATATATATATATATATATATATATATATATATATTTCTGTTTAAAGCTATGGTTTACTTGTTTTCTTATACTTTTGCAGTGTTCTTTAGTGTAAATCAATGCCTTATAAAGAAATAAGCTATGATGCTTCTATTCTATGATGCAAAAGTTTGCTGATTCATAGGTCTTCTTGAAACAGTAGGATTCCTCATCATTATTAATGATATGCACAACCCTCGCTTCTGATTGGCCCTAGGTATTTGATCCAGAATCCAAGGGTGAAATAGCCTGGCAAGCCAGAATATATATGTGGATAAACTAGGCTAAGGGCAAAAGAGAAATTAGAAGAACCGCTTCCTCAGCGTTTGTCATTGAATGTTTCAGAATGGTAATACCTACATGTGAACTTACATTTTCTCCTAAAAGAGCAGAACATTCTGCTGTGACACCTGAACCAGGATGAAAGCAGACCGTAGGACGTGGGAGTTGCTATGTTAACAGTAGCATGTGTGGCTAACCACAAAGACCTCAGAATAACTGCTAATATTGCAGCAAAAATATGTTACAAACTGACCCAACAGCTGTTCCTAAAGGCTTTCTCCACCTCCAGGAAAAAAAAAACATTCCTGTAGAATAATTTACAAATCAAACGGACTATAACCCAGGTCTCCCACATCAGAGGCGGTGTCTTAGACCACTACTCTACAGCTCAGTTATGATTTTGTTCTGTTTCCATATGAACATTAAGTGTCACAAGATCGAAAAAAATCTGCCTTGCTTAAGACTTTGTAGGTCAACTCACTTTAAGAATATTCTTGCATGTACATTTAAATAAACTAATATATTTTTTACTAGCCAATCGGGCTTCCAGACCACACGAGGCCGCAAGCCTCTAGCCACTAACCTGGCAAGCCAGACTATAAATGTGGATATGTGGAAAGTCTGCTGAGCAAAACTCACGGTCTAGTTTACTAGTCTACCAAGCCATATCTAGCCTGTGCATCATCCGGGCCTGTCTGTGGGGCGGGACCAGCAAAGATGGGCGAGACCATGTAAGGAAATTCACAGAGTGACGTAGATCTGAGAGGTTTTTCAAATCCTAGCATTTCAGCCTGAAAAAACTGTCAGAAGCCAAAGCTGGAGATATATGTAGAAGACTGTTTTCATGTTCAGCCTGCATGAAAAGCTCAGAGTGACCAATATTAATCAGAAAAAACATGAAAAAAGTTTTTTCAGTAAACCACACCTTTAAAAAGTGGGAATCCAAAACCATAAGTTTACAGCCCCACTTTAGGAAATGAAAGAATGATTGTAACACACTAAATGTCTCTGCATTTTATGGGTAAACTTTCTACCAAACATGAAGGGGAAAGTGTTGGTCTGCTTGGTCATTAGTACAAGGCTCAAGAACTTCAAAAGCGATCACATTATGTCACGTCAAACCAGGAACTGCTTTTACAACCTTGCTCATAAAAACTTTTTGAGTTATTCTCCCAAATATAATGAACTATTCCTAAATTTTATGCATCATTTAATGGCTCTAACCTTATACACCTTGAGCAAACATTTGAATTAAAATGACTGTCTGACATGTTACCCTGTAATTAATGACAAAACCCTTTACACCACATTTTTTGTGTCAAAAAAACAACAACATAACTTTGCTGTTAGCAAATGAACACTATCACATTTCTTTGTTTGAACAAGACAAAAAGTCGGTGTTCATTTTGACAAACACTTTTGCAATAGGACACAAATTGACAAAACATATTTCAAAAGCACTAAGAACTCCAGAATGTGTTAAATGTTTCATGCAAGAACATTAAAAATGCTACCATTCACTACTATCAAAATATGTGCGCGTGATAATCCAGCTTCTATCTGCTCACATGTGCAGACACATGTAATGGAGTTTTTTGACATCAGGATGAGTTACTTCAAAAGGGTTTAGCTCAAAACACTTCTGCCTCTAATACCTAAAACAACTCCACAGAGTACTGGGCTGTTGACTACACACACACATTCTTGCACTTCAGCAAAAATATACTGATTGGTCCCAGTGCTGTGCCATTGAGAAGAGAAGTTAAAAAGAATACAGGAGGAAGGGAGAAGGGGGAAATGTTTTCTTCCCTCCTTTTAAGAAGAGATTTAATGGTACATTTACCATCATTTTATTCCTTCCACTTGAACTTATCGTCATGCTTCCAGTGCTTTCACACAAAATCCCCCTTTTTTATTAGTGTAGGCAACCTTCTAACAAGCTTTATAGCATAATTTCTCCAGTCCATCACATCAAACACTCCTGTTGGCTGACAAACTGATCATCACTTTTCTCAAACACAAAGTCAGCTATTTCAGATCTAGTAAAGTGGAAAAAAAACTTTCAAATTAAGTCCCGACAGTCATCACGGTGTTACAGTTCTGACCTTTGACCTAACGTTTACAACCTTTACCCTGTAGCATTCTCAGGAGTGATGCCAGGTTCAGACAGATGTGATTGCAGGACAGTTGGCTGCTGAATAAACACAGTGGTTAAGGTAGGCAAATATCAAATGTTGTGCTTCTCTTAAACAAATGGATGCAATTTGGGTCCTAAAGACTGTACACTCTGGAGACGGGGTCATTAACACCCAACACACAAAAACTATTATGAGTAGATCTTCATCCTGGAATAGATATGTCAAACAGATAACTAGATATCCCAGCTGTTACAACTTCATACTGAGAGACCAGGAGCCTAAATAATGAACAGATGAGAGGCTTGTTATCTGTACACTATAATGGTTAAAACTTCTTTCTCTTGTGCGTGGAGTTGATGTTAATTAAAACACAAATCATTTCAGATAAAAGCAGTGTGTGCACAATGATCTGAATGCATATTAGAAATGTTAAGAGGGTAAAAACGACAAAAACAAGTCCGGTGTCAGATCAGACCATGTTCACACGACCAGTGTCCCAACAGAGATTTAGAGATGCTTTTATTGAAGCAGAATGCATTAATTAAGCTAGTTAGTTAGCGTGTGCTGTGGTGTAGTCCAGAAAACAGGAGCAGTGGTCTAGTTGAGGTACAGTGTTGATCAGATATTTCCATTTGGGCTGCATGGTGGTGCAGTTAGCACTGTTGCAGCAAGAAGTTTTTTCCAGTTCGAATCTCAGCGACGGCCTTTCTCTGTGGAGTTAGCATGTTCTCCCCATACATACATGGGTTTACTCCGGTTTCCCCCACAGATCACAACATGCCCTGTAGTTTGTAATCCAGGTCTCCCTTGGAAGAATTTCTGAAATTCAACGGGACATTAAGGTTAATAATTTGAATGATGCAATCTGTCAGTTTATGGAAGGTAAAGGGAGAAGACGCCACACAGCTTTGAAATATACGGTTCCTGTGCAATTTTATAAAAGACATAAAGTGCTCAGTCTGCACCTTCACACATCTAATGCACAGGTCATATATTTATTGGAAACATTTGAAATAGTTGAATGTGTCTATAGTCACTTACCGTGATTTAAATAGGTCAATCTGAACTGTGAAATAACAGTAAATCAGATTTCTTATATCAGCATTATTTTACTGTGAAATTCAACATTTATTATTTGAGGTATTTTACTGTTAATTTTCCCACAATCTTCAAAAATGCATAGTTTAATAATTTTCCAAAGACATCCTGAACATAATATGGTAATGAAGCTGTCTCTGAGTCCATTCTGTTAATGTTTAAGATTACCACGCCCCATCATGCCTCCTCTGTTCATGTCCCATTTCTCTTACTCTATTCTTGCTGTTTTTATCTCCTCAATCCCTTTATTGCTGACATTATCCTGAATAATCCACATCATACTTCTCTGCCTATTGATTACCTGTGAATGCTTTGCTGCCACCTGGGATTTCAAGGGCACATGGTGAACAGTTCAAATCAGCAGTATAAGCTCAAACAGTTTGGGGCCTCATTTGCAAGGAAAATTGGCAAAATGTATAATCACTTATATATTTGGAGTGATTAATTGTGATTAGAAATACCTCCTTTTGTAATACATTTTTACATTTGCATACTGTTTGAACTGTTTTTTAAATTTCTTAAAACAGTTCTTAAATCAGTTGTCTAAGGGATGGGCTGCTCCTGCAATTTTCCTATGGAAAATTAAAACAGAAAATAATATATTTAAAGGATCTAGGGTCAGCTTTACGAAACAAACCTCACCAGCGCCCGGCGCTGCGAGTAAATGTGTGCTTGAACGTTAGCACGCAGAAACTTGTCACTAGTTTGTCTCATTTGAGTTCAACCAAAGGCAAGCGGCGACACGATTCCATAAATTAAAATACATTTTATTAATACAAAAGGAAATATGGTAAAACAATGCCCTGTGCCACACACACACACACACCAGGTTATAGCTCTGTTGAACCACCACCATAATAGTCCCAGAGGGGAGCTAACACAGAGCTATGTCGCTAGCCGCGAGGATCCGGTCCTGCTCTGCCGGTATCACTCCACCGGTTTCACTTCTCCGCCAGTCCGAGTTCCATTGTGTAGCCTCGGTTACACTCAACTCACACAGAACAAGACAGCAGGGTGTCCACCAGTGTTGACGTCCTAAAGCTATCAATACCTTCGAGCTGCTGACATGAGAGTCCAACGTTTCCACTACCTAAACTAGTTTTTACATACCGTGTTCTCAGGGACAATGGCTGCCACCGAACTGAACGCCGAGCGAAAGCTGTAGTCAGTCGAGTGTTCTCACCGGTTTTTCTCCCCAAAAGGCTGCGTTCGCTAACACCAGAGCAGCAGGAGCATCGTGCTCAGCACGGCTGCCTTTGATGCACTGTGAGCGGACTGAGAGGAGGGAAATTGTCGGAGAGGGGAGCAGCTGAGTCCCGACACCCAGTAACATCCACACATCGCTGTGCGTTCATCTATAACAGCACCTTTAGCTCTGTGAAACCCTGTAATCCATCAGAGTGGTTGTCAGCTCTATGAACGCTGCCCAAATACCGCCAGTATTATGAGAAAAACAACAGGTACAGCCGAAGTATGTCGGCCATTGGCACGCAACACAACGGTGCAATACTGCCACCTACCGCATTTACATTTCTTTCTATTTTTGAAGCTTTCGAGAATGCGCGAGCAATGTGAGTTGATGTCACATCCGTAGGACAGCGCGGGAATTTCTGGCCCGACTTGCAACGCATTTTTACAGCTCACAGCCTGTTCAAGATAATGGAACGATACACGAGTGGCCTCATTCTTTTTAGTTTAAAGCGCTTCAGCACCCATTAACTTAAAAAAACTGAACATATTTTTTTTTACAAATACTGCCCCACGTCCCTTTAATTTTATTGTACTGATGAAAAGGTTTCATTAAGTAGCTTACATACAAATATGTTGAGGTAAAACGTGTTAACTTATTAGAACTCTGACACTGACAGAGCATAATTACATCAACCAGGATCTTTCTGCCTGTGTGTCGAACAACAAAACAATAGTTGAGAAAATAGATGCTCAGTCTGATGTTCCTTCAGTCCAGTGACACAAGCTGTGCAATGCATTCTAGTCTACATTGACTTGTCATTGCCAATTAATGAGTCTTCACGGTAAATAGCTGCATTTACCCTCGCTCTCTCTGTTCATGTTGACTCCTATTTGTTGTCTGGGACCTTGTCTGCACCTTTTAACCTAAAGTACACTCATTGGCTATGACGAGCTATGTATATCGTTTGACCTGGGGACAAACCGCAGCCATTAACAGCACTAAAGTGTTGACGGGTAGTAATAAAAAGAAGTAGACTCACCTTTTATGTCTTTTATTTAGTAGTACTTGACCTTTTGTGATAATCTTAGTGAGAGAGAACATTAATAGATTTTATAGATCAACATTATTCATATTTTTTAAACTGTTCACCCATTCACACACACACACATTCACACACTGTTGGTGATAAACTACATTGTAGCCACTGCTGCCCTGGGGCACACTGACAGAGGCGGGGATGCCATGCACCAGCACTCGCCAGGACCTTCTACCACCACCAGTAGGCAAGGTGGGTGAAGTCTTGCCCAAGGACACAACAACTAAATAACCCAGCTGGAACTGGGATCAAACCGGCAACCCTCTGGTTGCTAGACCAACACTCCACCAACTGAGCTACATGAATAAAGAATAACAAAAACTGCTTGTTTAATGTTGAGGAAATGTGTTGCAAAAGTCAAATTTTGAGATGTTTAATGCAAAACTGTTAATTCACAACATATGGGATCCAATGATTAAAATTCTGCACCATCGCTCATCTTTTAACTTGCATAAATATCAAAACTAAATCAACACTCGACTTAAAAATGTTTTGTAAAACCTCATTCTACTGGATTAAGAACCTGCTACTCCTCACAACCTACATGACCTAATGCTCAAGATTATAGAAACCTCCAAACATTCAAGGGTGATTATGACACTGTATTTTTTTACTTGAAAAAATATATATGAATAATAATCACAAAATGTACGTTAGCTAAAATCATGCAGAGTTTATTGTCCTCATGAAAGCACAAACCCTCATGTGTTTTAACCTTAATTTGACCAATGTTTTCCGTTTTTGCTGTTTGCAGATTTAAATTATGTAAAGCGTTTTTCTCAGGTGTTGTTTTTTATTAAGGTGTTTGTGTGTGCAAGGAGAGGTGCCTGTCCTAAATACTGGGCAGTTGATAAATGGGCACCGTGTGCCTGATGTTAGCCCATCAATCATCCAGACCTTGGTCTATAGCAAGCAAATAAAATAAAACGTCCCAGTTGCATTGGCAGGAGAAATATGGAACGGGCCAGAGTGACAATGACAGAGGCCTCCAGGTTTGAGGGATGGAATTCACCTAAAACACACTGGCGCATGCAAACACAAAAACAAACACAAAATCATAAATTTATACTCTCATCTCAAATGTTTTCCAAGACATATTGATTGCTGGCAGTCATCTCTACTTTATAGTTTTTTTTAAAAAAGGTGCAACTTTGGAGTCTATTTTTTGGTGTGTGTTTCAGAACATATATCCATATATTTAACCAAATGTCTACCTCTTTATGTCTGCCAGTGTCACCCAGCTGTGATATTTTTAATCAGATTCACCCCAAAAGATAAAAAGTCGTAAAAGTACATATATTAATTACTTTCTGGAAGTTTCATTAAAATCCATCTACTGGTTCACACTACAAACAAGTCCAAAACTTTCATGCCCACCTTTTAGTTTTTTTGACAGCAAATGATGATTACCTGGTGTACTTATTTATTTATTGTTTAGCTGTGCCACTACCCTTCAGCTAAGAAACCAATGGAAGTCATCTGAGTCACTCCTACATCATCAGCCAATAACTCCACATCAAATCAGTCATAGGCTTCAAACAATCAACCAGGAAGTGGCGTAAAAATAATAGATAGTGAGCCTGTTATTAATTCTGATCTTTGTGCTGAAATGTGTGGTATGAGTCATAAGTGTTGTGCAGTCAAACTAATGGATCACCTTGGCACTTATCCTGGATTGGAGCATTTTCCATGAATTTACATCCATTGTATTTGTACAAATACCTGAATACTGACCCGCTGCCAGCTTTGTGGTACTTTATATAATTTGAAAACAGAACCTGGAGTCAGTGATAACAGATGCACTGAGAGTGTTTTGCCTGGTTGGCTAAAACTTGTGTATTTTTAGCGAATCCTTGAAGGAATTTTGAGTTATTTTCCATTTTTGGACAGAGGGGATTAGAACTGGACTGAGGTAAAGCCCAGAATGGAATTTTGTGTTGTCTTCATTTGTTTGCTTTTAGCTAAATGGATTGGACTGAATAATTTATTGGCAAACTAATATTTTGTATAATAAATTTGCACTCACTGCAAAAGCAATATCAATTTGTAACTGAACTGAATTGTTGGCTTGTTATTTCTGCATTTGTGAGTTGTTTTATGAGTCTCTGTGATTCTGCTAATTTATTGGACAGGGAAAACATTTTTTTAAGCATCTTGGATTGACATGTCAAGTTTCATTGAAGACAGAACTGAAGACCAAATTGCCATGGTATAGTCATACACTGTTAGAATCATTCAGTAAGTCCACATTACACAGATTTAAAATGAAGCAGTGTGGTGCCTGGGCTAATGCTTTGTGTGCTCACTGATCTGCACACAGTATAAATCTTCCAGACAGATGTGTATTGTGTGTTAATGACAGACCTTTGTATGGAAATGAGTTCAGTGGGTTTGGGTTAGATGTGTATGTGTCGGTGTCGTGACCCCACCACCTCTTCTATTGAGAAAACAGGCGATGACTTGAGAATGTTCACCCTGCAATGATTTAGTACTACTTAAATTATCCATTCCACTACACACAGACAGGCTGCATGCATTTACACGGACTGAGGACAATGCTGAAGGCACAGCGTCCGTCTCACTTAACTACCTGCAGAATATTGGGCGACCTAAAATTTATTGAGAGTCGCTGGAATAAACTTCAGCCTGAAGAGATGAGAGACTGAGAAAACCTCTTTTTTTAATAGAAGCAGAAATGTAATATTGGTCAGAAAAGGCTGAGAAATGCACACTGGTGGTTGGGGGAGAGGAAAAAACTGCTGACATTATTTTCTTTCTCTGTAATAAGCAGATTTTTTTTCATCCCTTTACACACACACACACACACACACACACACACAAACGCACACACACTGCCACTCAAATAGAGCCAGGTGTGAAATATCAAACCTGTCTGATGTGTTGAAATTAAAAACATTCGTATGGTCACTTTTTATGTGACTGCTTCATTTATGGAAACTAAAAACAGAAGGTATAAATTGTAGGTGTTTACATAAATATTCCGTACACATTCAATGAAACATTTTTAAAGGCACACTATGAAACTTTTTTCCATATTTTAAATATTTTCCTTGAGACAGTATATGCTAATATGACCCTTTACAGGGTTAATTAAAAGGAGTCCACTCTATTGGCAAAACAAAAAAGCTGCACAGTTTCTTGGTACATGTGAATTACAAAAAATGTTTTTTTGCTGTTTTATTTTTGGACCCTAAATGGCAATAAAATGTTTGTAGATTTTTGAAACCTGCATACTACATTATTTATCTGTGTGTCATTAAAGAGAAAAGAAATGGATCCACTCGTTCTGGGTTTCTACATCTGTCTCACTTTAGGGACTGTCCTATCTAAATTCAATTTTGGGCTGAAATACTTGATAAAACCAGTTTCATCACAAAAAAATAAAAGGGAAGGTACAATGACTATACTTAGGTCTTCAGGTAAGCTAATATTGCAATTTCTCTGCATTTTGATGCTAAAATCATGACAAGTTTGTGCTTTTTTTTTTTTTTTAAAGAAATGGAAGAAATATACTGAGCCCGTCTCATGACATGGTGGAAGAATTAGTATTTTGTGCGCACGAATTAGTATTTCGTGTGCACGAAATAGTATTTCGTTCCCACGAAATAATAATTTCTTCCCACAAAATAATAATTCGTGCGAACGTTAAACATATTTCGTTCCCACAAATTACTATTTTGTGGGAACGAAATAGTATTGATGATATTATCCCGCAGTCCCTCATCCATCTATACCAGCCGTGATAACGATCCCACTGATGTTTGAGTGCCTTTTCTAATTCAGTTCTTGTCATTTTTACCTATCTTTGTCACTTTGTCATGAGCTGTATGACTTGTTACACAACTTTCAAACTTTCTACCACACGTTTTGTTGCGTGGAGTGGTAAACTCGTGTTTCTACAGGACGCGCAGCCCTGTGTGGCAGGATGAGCATGATTGCTCCTGGTTTTATTGGCCACACCTGTAGCTGTTTTACTGATTTCTAAAAGGACAGCAGGTTGGATCAAAGCCCTGCCAAGGTGTGCTGGTGGACTGACAGGTCAGCTCACCTGTGTGACTGGGATCGGCTGCTGGTGCAGCAGCGGGAGGTTGTCAGGCACTTGGTTGCCATCTCCTCTAGCAGGGGGGTGGGTAGAGATGGCGTTGGCTGGTGAGTGTGTGTGTGTACGTACGTGTGTGTGCCGTTTTTCGTCCCTCAGTGTGATAACACCATTATGTGCCACAGGTGTGAGCGAACAGACCAGGGAGTGACCGCCCTGGTCGCGCCAGGACGCTGCTGTTTTGCCTGTGGGGACTTTCGTCTCCAGCACAGTGGAGCAGCGCTGCAACCTCCAGCCTCTCAGACATTGATTGGGACTCCGCTTGCCGCCGGATCAGTCCAGTCCAGTAGCAGCTGACAGGTCAGCTGGACCACGGCAGTTCAGCTTCTGGACTGCAGGACTCTATGGAGCTGTGGGACGGACGCTGGTCCCGGACTATTTATTAGAGCATACCGGTGCTCGTGAGGGTGTGTGGTGTGGGTGGTGTGTGTGTGTGTTTGGGGAACAGTCGGGAGAGAGGGACTAACAAGGTGTCATTAACCATTTTCATTTATTTCTTTCAGTGGAGCTCGCCAGGAGGAGGTGGAGCCGGGCCCTCTGCAGAGGCAGCAGCTGGAGCAGCACCTAGGGTGGGTGTGGTGTGGTGCACACTCAGGTTTGTGGTCTGCTGCCCTGCAGGGTTCCGCCCCCTGCTGGTGGATCCCCACTGTTTGGTTGGGGCTTATGACTGTTTTGTTTTATTTGTAAATAAACCCATTATTTTAAACATCCTTGGTCCTGTCTCCTTGGGGTAAACATGAGCCTTAGTGCTCCTTATTAACATCCACTCTGTCACACCTGCACACAAATCATGGCACTTTTAAAGTACAGCTGATTGATAAAGGGCACACGATATTTTAAACATAAAACCAGAGTCCAATATCTCCCAGAAATCACTGAAATGTCCCCAGTAATTCTTCTATCAGGGTGCAGCCAAAGAGCTGCATCCCCGCAATAATACGTGCAGCCACAGCTGACCATGCTGTCCTGCTGTGCGTGGAGTCCAGCCCGGGTCCCACGAATTATTAATTCGTGCGCACGAAATACTAATTCGTGGGAACGAAATACTAATTCTTCCACCATGTCATGAGACGGGCTCCGTAGAAATAAAATATCCATCAATGAAAAAAATTCTGTAGCAGTGTAGGTTGCAACAGGGTGTGAGGCAGCCAGGACTCCATCAAATATGAGGCCATGATTCCTGACCGGAAAAAAGTGTAATGCTTTCTCTGGGTTGGGAGTAACTAACTGCCTCAAGTGGATGAGTTTAAATATGTGTTGTTCATGAGTGATGGTAGGCTGGAGCAAGAGATGGACCAGTGGATTAGGGCTCCATCTAGTCATGAGTAATCAGGTCTGCTGCGGTGACAAAGCTGAATTGAGCTGACCATCACTTCACGGGGAACGACTGGTCTGATGGAGGTGGATGGAGAGAGGAGAGACTGGGCTTCCCTAATGGGGATGCTGCCCCCACAACTCAGACCTGGATAAGAAGAAAACAGCAAGACAAGGCTGGTTAATTTTTTATTAAAATTTATTTTGCAGATTTTATATCTTGATTGTAACTTTTTTTAAAAGTATTTCTTTACCACTCAGCATTATCAGTATTATGTTAAGCCAGCAAGCACTATGGGTGGTATTGATAAAAATACTACATGTACTAAACCAGATACAGCTTCTTAGGATATTTGAGATTCCCAGATTTTGAATGCAACAACCTTAAGCCAACAAAGGCATGCCAGTAGGTTTTTAAATCTCATTATATCGTAGCCTTCTCTCTATCTCTCTCAATACTTTCAGTCAAGTTTAGACCAAGGCTTTTATCTGTCCACACACACAAATCACCAGCAACACAGATACTACAGCACAGACCAGCTACAAACAGGCACTCAAATGAGCACACACACACACACACATACACGTGCGTGCACAGGCAGTTGTGGTTGTGTGGGTCCATGACATCCAGTATCTCATCCCAGTCTGATTGGCCTTAGTGCAGGGGCTTTGTGGTCAGCAGAACAGAAAGTGCTTACTCAATACTTTGTAGAGGTTTCTTTTTTGTTTGTTGCCGAAATGACTGACAGGAGGGTTAGCAAAGAACCCCATGGGTCACAGACACTGAAACAGTGAAATGATATTGCTGCTGCACAGTGGGTCACTCAGTGTGTGTGTGTGTGTGTGTGTGTGTGTGTGTGTGTGTGTGTGTGTGTGTGTGTGTGTGTGTGTGTGTGTGTGTGTGTGCTCTTGAAAAGAGACCTGAAGAAAAAGAGAAAAAAATGAAGTGACAGGTAGTGTGGTAAAAAACAATAAACATTTGTGTTTTTTAAAGGTGTGTGTGGAAAAAAAACTAAAGTGTTGTATTTAACAGCATAGCTGTGTCCACCCATACAAATAGTATGTGTTTTTCCTGTAAAAAAAAGTTTGATTGATTGTTATTTAGACCTGAATGATTAAATGCAAGAAGAAAAAGAACTGGATGTGCAAAACTTAAAGTGTATACACACATAAACAGATGAATAAACAGAGAAATTCATAGGTTAAATACTTATTTGGTGTGGTAGAAAACCAGCAGTACCAGTAACTAAGAATTACACCATCCAGGTAAAATGACAATAACATGTTAGGGATGTCAATATTAGTCATAGTCATTATTAATCTTGATAAAATGTTTTTTTAGGCTGACATTTAGGGCTTCAACTTGTTCCTCATTACCAAAGATGAATATCTGGATGTTGATATTTATTGGTGCCATTTAAATGAAATAATGCCTCATTTGCATTTTACATAACATTTCTGGGAAAAAAAGTATAATATAAATATATTACACATTTAATGTTTTTTTCTCCAAAAGAAAAAACAAACAGAAAGCATTACATGTAAAAAAACGTATTCACCTACAATGAACAGCTATAGGAAGAGAAAACATTCTTTTTGATCGTTTACTTCAGAATCCTAATCTTCGTAACTGGTTGCACGTTACGCGTAACGCGAAGCATCGTTCACTCAGGAAGAGCAGCAGGGCAGAGTCTGCAATTGGTTTGCAGAGCTTCTCTGACTGAACAAAAACCAAAATGATACAATTATTTTAGATTTTACAAAAACTACAACACAGAACTTACAAATGTCACTCTTGATGTTACAATTTGCACGAGTCACCCAACATGGGGCCTTTAAAAGTGACAGTTTATTGCCTGGAAAAATAAAAGATGTTTCTGCAACATGAGGTCAGTTATTGTACTTACCCGAATATAAGACGAGGTTTTTTTCATTGAAAATAATGTGGAAAAAGGGGGGTTGTCTTATAATCATGGCCTAGTTTTTTGGGGTCATTACACAACCAAACCAGCAGAGGGCGCAGGCTTCTGGTCAGAGTGGCAGCAACAGGAAGCAGCTCAGATCGCGAACGGTCCTGGTCCAGACCAGTTCAAAATTACAGGCCTACTTTGGATTAAAATGCCTGACAATCAGTCCAGCCAGAACCAAGGAAAGTTCTTTCAGCATGAGCAGCTCAGCACAGACTTCTGTCAGGTGAGGGCTCGGCTCTCATGAGTCATTCACACACGCTTTCTTTTTCAAACAGCTGCACAGAACCTCATTCTGTACCCGACTCACCTAGTCAAGAGCAGACACATAAGTCACCTGTCTGTTTGTTTACTACGGGCACTAGGGGTGTGCAATCTTGGGTGCCTCACGATTCGATTCGATTACGATTCGGGTGCTATGATTCGATTTTAAAACGATTCGATTTTAAAATAATTTTTACATTTTTTGTCGCATCATTTTTTTCCCCATTTAGGATTTTTTTCCCATCATTTCCTTGAATAGCTATTTTCTCCTTTTAAATCCATTTAGTTTCCATTAATTGAGATATGTAAACAATTTGATGCGATATATTTTATTTTAGTGAAACCATAAATAACACCAACACATCCAAATGATGTTTCATGGTGAGTTCGAAATAGAAACAAAACAACAACAAAGATGCTCCTTTGACAACTAAAGTGCAAAATATTTGCTTTATCAAAGTAATTAGAAAAATAAAATCCTCTTAATAGTACAAAAAGCTGACATCTGCAGGGGAAAAAGTTCCTCTAGTGATAAGTTAAACTTCCTTTAACCTAAATCCTTTCCAACTTTCACAGTTTTTGTACCAGCAGCTCTAGATTATTTATATTGAAAAATACAAGATCTCACCTATTCAGCAACAGTGAAACATATATATCCAAATTTAAATCCATCAAATAATATATATTTCCTCACAATTAAAGTAGTTTTAACAAACTCACTAACAGTAGCTCTAATAACACTGGTGGAAACGTTTTGACATAACAGTTAAACTGATCAAACAAATGTAAACTAATGATACCAGGGTATAGACGTGATAATCAGCAGTAAATGTGTTCCTACTGCCTCTCATCAGCACTGCTGTCATCAGCCTCAGGACGGTAAACTTACAACTTCCTGTCTAAGAAGTTCTTACCCGGACTCCAGCGTCCGCATTACAGCATAAAGCCCTGGTTGTTAACAGCGCATATGGATGTAAATCCTTTTCCCTTTTGGAGCTGTGTAAAGTTTGAATCCTTCCTCAAATATTCACTGATTGGAGCAACAGCTGACGGCTTCATCTCCTCGTACCCGCAGTGTTAACGGGTGACGCACATTCGTATCATTATATTTTACTTTTCTTCACGTAACAGGGAATACATCTTCTCAAGCCTTTTCCGTTCATGTTATTATAAAAACTAAAATATTTCCAGACGCCTGCCTTAGACCTACTGAATGAATTTCGCGCTGTTGATCTACAAGTGGAAGCCATCTTGTTTCCGGCGGTCCGTCCCCAAAAAATGTCCGGGCGGTATTTTATGTTCCCATAATTTTAAATAAATAAAACTAAATATAAATAATCGATTTTGAACACTTATGAATCGGAATCGATTTGGAGCATTTTAAATCACGACTAATCAATTTTTAGTGAATCGGCACACCCCTAACGGGCACTTCCGTCTCTCTCTCTGCACGTCGACAATGCGAAGACCGCTTTGTTTCCAATTGTTGCCACAATGGAGAACTTTAACCCTTGATTAATAGACAAATATTCAAGCAGTCTGTAATTATGGTATTATTTAAATGATTTTTCTATTAAAAAGTGAATTTTGTCTTTTTCTGAAGCTTAATCTTTAAAAGGGGGTCATCTTATTATCGGGGTCGTCCTATATTCGGGTCAATATGGTAAATATAAACTTCTTATCTGTGCATGTTTGTACATTATGAGGCCACACTAAGAGTCTCTTCTTCTGGTAATACTGCAGACTGAAATATTTAATCCTCCATCCAGATTTTTCTATTCATTGATGAGTCTGAGTGCATGACATTTACTGGACTACTTAGAGTGATGTTGGATTGATCACCTAATCCTCAATTTAAGGGGCTGGGAATATACCAGTACCATTTTTTTCTTCCTAACACAAAAGGCTGTAGGTCTCAGCAGAGAATCCTGCAACTCAAGGACAAATGAGCAGACATTAAATCAGTCTTCTGCTCTCAGACCAGCCCTCTGAGCGGTAAAGCACTGAACAAGGATTCCACTGCTATTCCTGAGATTGGGACATTTGGACCAAACAGTAAACTGACTACTGATCTAAAATCAGCTCTCATTAGCTCCTCCACACATTGTGTAGTGACCAACCAAAGGTAGCTTGAACAGAACCCCCCCCCCACACACACACACACACACACAAAAGCCAGAAAAGGGACTTTGCACCATTCATTCACATCAAAGAGCCACGCCATTCACAAGTGAAACATAACTTTTTTACCACTCAATGGTTGTATTTTTATGCAAAACATAGTGATAAGATTGTGTTAGATTTAGGAACATGGACATTGAGGGGAGCTACAGATATCTTGATGTTCATCTGACTGGAAACAATGAAGAGTGAAGCTGTTAAAGTCAAAGACAGTTCTGCTAATGCTCTTCAAGTCCATCGGTGTTTACAGTAAAATGACTCCTGTCTTTCTACGGAATCATCTGGAATCTTCTGGGACAGCAGCATCAAAGCAAGCGACTCAAAGGATTTGGAGTATCGTGATAGAAAGGCTGTCTCTATGATGGGGACTGATCTGGAGCTGTTGGATTTGACAGTTGAAAGAAAAATGCTGCACAATCAGCTCAGTGTAATGAAGAACACGGCGTGCTCTAACATGGTGATCAAACAGCTTCAGTCAGATGTTCATCTCCTCCTCCTTACAGGTCCTCCCTGCCCACTGCTGTGACCTTCTACAAAACATGTCTACCAATAGAGTGGACTCCTTTAAGACGAAATGCATAATTTACAGCACTGCAACAGTATAATTCCCCTTTGGCATCAATAACGTATTACTCAGTTCAATTTATCTTTGGTGACCTTAACTGCACCCACAGTCATTAAATTACACAGCTATATGGTTCTGTCAAGAAGTGTCAATCTATTTTCTACTTAAAAATATAAAATGTAATATTAGAATAAAACAGGTACTTAGTTGAGAGTATTTAAATGACTTCTTTTAATGCGTGGCGATGTGTTCTGATCTTTTGTTCATGTGTAACCGAACACAAAAAGCTTTTGTTGGCGTTTCAAGTAACAGCCAGATGCAATGTGAGAACAAACAGCATTATGCACATTAGAGGTATTTACGTCAGACTCGTGCCACTTGTTTGGCCCTCATCATGTCTTTCACAGCTCCTGCATATTTCAGTTCGGCTGAAGCAGGTTTCGACTCATCCAGAGTCATGTAATTGCCTCAAAACTTAAAATATTCATCAGACTCATAAAAACATCACCATTTTACTGCAGGGAGAAAATCAGCTATGCATAAGCCTTCTGCCCACCCCCCACCCCCTCTGAAATAGTACATCTTTAATTGGGGATAACACTCTCTGTGAAACTTAGTGGCTTTTCATGTATTTGGTAAAATTGTCACATCATGTTGCTAAATTCTCAGTGCGACCCGTGCAGCATTTGCAAATTACAGGAGAAGCAGAGTGGAAATGGTAGACATGGCCACAGGAAATGTTTCGAGGGGGGTTAAGAGAATAGTTACTGAGAAAATAATTAGATCTGAACCTCAAGCAGACATTATTTTCTAGAAAAATATTGGCATGTTTTGTTCCATATTCTGGGTAAATGCTCACCACTAACAACGCTGTGGGAGCACATTGACTCATGGGTCCACTGATTTTTAATATTTTAAAGGCATGTGTAGTTGAAAGTATGTCTGGGATTAAAATACAACTGCATCATACAAGAATGACTTCAATTGCTGCATAAAAAAGGTGAAATTCAGAGGAGCATATTGCTGCCACCCCAGCAAAGATTAAATAGTTTTTTGATTGAATAATATTTTTATAACATATCTTTAGGTTCTTACAATGTTATATTAGTTTTTAAAGTATTTGTGTAGCAATTTTTTGGGTTTGACTAAAAATGTATATATTTTTACACTGTAAAATACACATAAAAAATGGAATGTTTATAATTCTGCTCATTAGGACTGGGTGATATGTCTATCGTCAAATCTAAGGCTCTGTTGTTTATGCTGCGGTTAGGGAGTTCTACAACAGTAATTTAAGTCAAAATGAACTTTACAGCATGCCCATACACATGCCGTGCAGCAAAACATAAACAAACATGGAGGTAGATGGCGTTTTAGACCAGGGTCAACAGGATAACCAGCTAACCCAAACAGAGGAGCTTGTACCTAAAAGAGGGACAACTTCTGTCTCATGGATGTGGTTTAAGAAGACTGACGTGGACCAGACAACAGCTGTTTGTAAAGTTTGCCGGCTCCCCGTTCCACCAACGGAGTTGGACACCACAAATGTATTTTATCACCTGCACAAAAACCATGACAAAGAATACAGAGACAGTCAACAAGCAAAAGCTGCAAAAACAGCGCCGAGTGTTGGCCTAGGCACTCATAATAAACTCCAGACGCTGCATCAGGCTTTTACCTGTGGCACGTCATATAGCCCTATAGCTCCCGCAGATGGAAGGAGATTACTGCTGCTGTTACCAAGCACAAAAATATGGGTCCAATCTACACGGTGGAGAAACGTGAGTTTTGTGAGAAACAGTTGAACTGAGATATGAAATGCCCAGCTGAAAACACATTACTAAAGTCATGTTACCTGATTTATATGATGCATGTTGGACCAGAGTTGAGGTATAATTCACAAGGAGGTGTTCTATGTTTCGTATGTTTAGCGTTATCGGGATGTACGGTAAAATGAGCTCTATCAGGAAATGAAATTCAGGCCATATCGCCAAGCCCTACTGATTATAATAATATTTATTTAAAAAAACACATTATAATTTTTTTTGCACTGATTCATTTTAAATATGTATTTTATTCATTTCCATGTCCTAAAAAATGTATGTGAATTCTAGCTCACATTTCTATTAAAAATCCTTTACTATAAAAATGTTTAATAAATCATTATTTTTAAAAAGTGAATCTTTGTATGACTTTATAGTCCATACACACACATTTTTTATCTGACTACATTTCTGCCTTTCTAACATGTTTGTTTTTTGTTATGAAAAAGCATTTCACTTGTGATTATATTTATGAAAATGGTGATTTGTCCAATGACAAAGCCTGCTGTAATGACTGCAGAGATGATGAGGACACACAGCACTTACATTAAAGCTGAACTGCAGCAGCTACTGCCAAGCATCACTCATAATCTAATGAGAATGTCTGTTTTAATGCTCTGTGCTTAACCTCACCATGAGGTAAGGACAGCAACATGTGTGTGTGTGTGCACATAAATGCACAAAATATAAAGTGAATACTTTACTTTTTCTCTCCCATCCCATGCTTTATGAAGTGTATCTGCTTGCATTAAATATTACAGAATAATTTAGGGCTGGCAAGGTTAAGAGATGCACAGCAGATGGGAAAACCACAGTGGTTCCCATCAGGGACCACTCTTCTCTTTGAGTTTCACCCTAACTGTGTATAATTTGCTCACCCTCATTTCCAACTCAGTCTGTTGATCTATCTTTTTAAAAAATGGAAATATCTTTATTTTTGTGAATGTACAGAGGGTCACAAACGTTTGTGTACCTCAGGTCAAAAGTTGTAAAAATCTGAAGAAATGACTGATAATACATTTAAACAAAATAGTTCTCTTTTTTCGCCATTTAAAATCAGTAGATGGTAATAAACTGGATATTACATCATTTTACTGTTAACATCAACAAAGTTAGCACTTTCCTACAAAAACTTCTCATTTATCCAACTATGGTATGTTTTGTTTTCAATTCTTTCCAAAATGGCCCTAACTGGATTTTACTATGTATTGATAAAAATTAAAAAATGCATTAAATCACTGATTTAACAATTTCCTAAACAGTTTGAGCAACAGTGAAGACCAATTAATGCAGAACTAACGTTTAGCTTTCAAAGGTTATGAAAAAGTTACATAACCATGTTTCCATGGTGACTAGAAAGAGTGTGACAGGGTGACCAATGTCATTTATTTTAATAAACTGCTCTGAGGACAATAAGAAGTGGGTCCTCTCACTCCATGGGTCGCTGATGCATGACCGATAGAAGCTACGACGAGCAGAGAGAAAAGAGTTTATCTTTTAAATAGGGGGGAAAGTATTTGCCATCAGGAGAAAGTGTTACCAGGAACATCCTGTCAAAGTGATAACGATCGAGGTGGGTGCATGCCCTATGCGCTGGCAGTTAAACAGCTTGATACAATGTGCAAGCTCCTTGGTTTGCTGCTGTGTGCGCTAGTGTAACTGACCCATTATCAAAGACTGCAAGAAATATGTAACAGGAATGGAAGGAAAATAGGTAACTCAAAATCTAAAAATGCAAGATACGATCAATTTGCAAAATTCAAACCAAAATAATATGAGCCACCTGAGTGGCTGTGTAATAAGATCACTTAAAATTGAATGAAAAAAATGATTAAAATAGCATTTCCTGTGATTTTCTTGAGCTTGAAGATGTTTTAAGACAGCAGTGTTTTATTTTGTGCATGGTTTTATTGTGTCCAGCTTTTGGCTCATCAGTCTTCTCAATTTCTTCAAACTGAAGTGGATTAACAAACTATCTACAACAGATAGGACAATAATTGTTTTTAACCAGTTAAAGGTGATATAGGTAATTTGGTAAACAATGTAGCTTTAAAACGTTTTTTTTTTCATACCTCTAAACAACATTCTAATATAGTATAGCTATAAATATATTGTGGCGATTAAAAAAAAGAAATTAATGAGGTGGTTCCCTTGCAGTTCTCTAAAAACCTCAGCCAATCATACGTTTCGGACTGAAAGCAACAACTCGTGCTATAATCCGGCATATTTACATGTATTGATTATCCAATATATGTTCATTAATGTGCACTGTCCCTACCAAATAAATGTTTTGTCCTAAAGAATGTTGTTCAGCGTCTTTCCCACAGTGGGCAATTTTTATCTAAAATAGTGGATCATGTTTTTACATATTTGCATTGTTTGATGTTATGTCTTGTGTCCTCACTGCCTCTTGCCCATCCTCTAAAGCAGGGGTATTCAACTAAATATGCCAAAGGTCCAGATCAGCATTCGCGACCTGGTCCTCGGTCCGGGGGCAGCGCCACCTTAACCTGCTTACACACACACATGTATATATATATATATATATATATATATATATATATATATATATATATATATATATATATATATATATATGTGTGTGTGTGTGTGTGTGTGTGTGTGTGTGTGTATGTATTTTTATATATAAATAATTATTTGGAGATAGATGGATGGATAATTATTTATATTTAAATACTTAAACATATATTCTCTGAGCACAAGATCCCCATTAATTAGTTTGTGGTTGAAGTAAATTTTTGAGAAAATTGGTTTTTTTCTCCTGCTGTTCAGATGCAGAAAAGTCGACATTATTTTGACACTCTGGTCCAGTTTTTGACCAGAATGAACTGATTACTGACAATGGCCTGGATCATTGCTCCTCTACCTGCTCTGAGCTTCTCCTCCTCTCCTCCTTTCTTCACCTCTCCAGCATCTCTACCCAGTGCATGAGTGCGCCAGCTCTTTCTTTAACCAATTTGAAGAATTCTGCAGCGGGTGAGGGTGTTGGGCGCTCCCAGATCAGCCAAAAAATACATCCCTCCAGCTAAATTATCCGTTATTGTGTGTGTCTGTGCGTGCGTGTGAGAGCGTCTGCAGGTGTGATGACGCTGAGAGACGTCCGGTTCTCGCTCTGCGACCGCTGTGGCCTCATTTATAAAACTTATAAAATAAATATGTTTATAATTTGTTATATTTGATATAAAACTTATAAAACAAAAAAAAAAAACAGGTCGCAAAGAGAGTCACTTTCTCCGCAAACTTTAGGATTTATAAAAGAAAATGGAGAAATGATGTATTCTGCAAACTTTGCATAAGCACATTTTAGAGAAGGTTAAAAAAATGTTATTTTAGAGACGTCAGACTAAATAAAAGGCTTTCAGTCATTATAACATGTTTTTAATGAGACGGATCGGGGCGGGTTCTAAAAATAGACGCAGCGATGCAGAGCGGTTTGGGGCGGGTCAGAAGTTTTCCAATGTGCCGCGCATCACTAGTGTGCGTGGCGCCATTCTGCAGCAGTAGATCTCTTTCTGAAGCTGCGGGAGGAGCTGCCCGACCGTGGTGTAGGGGGAGCTTAGCGAACTAAGGAGTTGCCGCGGTGCACCACTTGGCGCTCGGCTTCGCCTCCAGGACTCCGGTCCGGGACTGAGCTCCGAACCATGTACGCAGGGGGAGGGCGAGTTCCGCAGGTTCCGAGTGAGCGACGAACCTGCTCATTAGCGCTCACGTGTATCCTCTGACACACCTGCTCCTTAAGGACCAGGGACCGGGTCTGGATTTGCTGGGTCCAGACAGAGCTGGCTCTGGGTCCGGATCCGGACCGCGGTCTGCCTGTTAGTGACCCCTGCTCTAAAGGTACAAATGGGAGCTAAAATCTCACAAACTTGTGGCAGAGGTGGGATATAAGGAGGCTAACTGTTGTCAAGAAGATCTGCGAAGTGTGAGACCAAGAACAGAAAGGCCTCATGATCACCCACAGCAGGATGGCAGACAAGGAAGAAGGACATTTGTTATCCAGCGCTCGCACATCAACAGAAGGACAGAGAGCAGACAGCTAAACAGGTGACTCAGTCTGAGAAAAGGTGAATGTTAGCGCAACTACAGTTCGTAGATTTGTGGAGCAAAGTGGAGGAGCTGCCGGTCAAAGACGAGATGTAAGTGGATGAGAACAACTCTGAGAAGGAGGAAGTGGTGCTCGCAGCAACAGAATCCAAACTTTTACCACTACAAAAGGAGGATGTATTGAACATTTCCTGCTGTTTCTTGAGCAGATTGCCTCTCTGTGTCATTGGCCCACAGCAGATTAGGACTGATGCCCTTACTGACAGTACAAACCTGGACAGTTTATTTGGTCATGGGAACGGACGAATCCTTGAATTATAAAAACATAAAAGCAGAAATGTATTAAAAAGTATGAGATGAACATTGAATTGATCACATATTGTTCTGGAGTAGATGCATTCTACCAGATAAAACACTTTATGTCAGACTTAAAGGACTGTATTTTAAATTAAATGGAAGATGAGATGGAGGATTATTTGTTATTGGAGCAGTTCTTGGGCATGATCGATCCTGAAGTGGTGGTGTGGCACTGTTGATTAGAGAATGAGGACCATCAGCAGCTGAGGAGACAACAAAATACACTGATTTGTTTATATCAGGACACAGGGGTTGATGGGAAATGACTCGAGGGGAGCCGAGGATCAGAGGGACACAAAAACTAACTCTGGTGAGACTGAATTCAAATCAAAATCACGCTTTTTTTAATATTAGAACTGAGAAAGAATGTTTTTACTTACACAGATGCTATTTTTTGTAACAAACTGGGTTGTACTAAAAGGTTAAAGTTATTGTCAAAATATGAAAAATAAGACATTATTGTGTACTGTTCTCAGACCTGGTGAAAATGTTTCTGGTGTGCGTTTGGCTGAAACAACATTCTTACCTATGACCATGGTAACACACAGGCAGTACGCAAACACTGGTTTGAAGTGACTTGATGGAGTGATCTGACTGGAAAACAGAGACTAAACTGACATGTGTGCATGATGACTGTAAATCTTATCCTAATGATTACAGACTGCTCATACAGTTTTATTATGACACCTTCGCAATGTAAACAACTCAGTGACACTGGCCTTAATGTTTATTCATTTAACAGGTGCTAATATCGAAAGCATCTTACACTATACACCTACCAGCATGTTGTGGTCTGTGGGAAGAAACCGGAGTACCCAGAGGAAACCCACACATGCATGCTGAAAACACAACTAGGCAGAAAGGGCACAGTTGGGATTTGAACCTGCAGCCCTCTGGCTGCGAGGAAACTGTTCAACCAACTGCGCCACCGTGCAGCTAATAGCTCATCTTTTTACCTTTTGCTCAAACTGACTTGACATCTGAAGCTGTTAATTCTCATGGATACAGACACAAAGAAGTCAAATTCACAACTGGACTTGCTGGGCAGAAATGGGGCATGACAATGCAGGATCTGACTATGAACTGAGAAACAGAGAGCTAAAAATACTGAGCCATTTGATTACTGACTATGAACAACTGACATAACAGATGTAACACAGGTGAGGAGCTGAGTAACCTAAGGAAAACAATGGCACAAAGAAGCAGATATCAAGAAAACAAACCAAACCAGCCGCGTAGGGCCCGTCGGTGCAGTGCACCGGGGCTCGCCGGCCCCAGGGGGCGGCCCCTTCGTCAATTATATTAATCTACCAGAGGTGTTTCTGTGATCTAATCAACAGTAACTCTTATATTCGAGCCAGGATTGGAGTCAGTGAATGCAACATGAAGTCAGCCATAGCGAAAGAGGGTAAAAAGAACCACAAACCCTCACTGACTTTAATGATGAGCTCCATTCAATGACTTTACCTAGTAAAGAACTAAGTCAATAAATAAAGTATTAAGTAAATGAATATACTTTCAGCATTTCTGAAGAAATACCTGGATCCTATTTTTGTTTCTGTTAGACTCAACTTTATTTTCAAGACCAAGAAACCAGAAAACAATCAGCCAATAAAATTCATTTTTCTTAAAGCCTTCTCCTAAAGCAACACTTGCACCGGGGCCCAGCTCAGCCTTGCTACGCAACTGAACCCAACCCAACCATTTCTTTAGAATGGGGCATGACGTGTTGCTTTTTAAGCCAACTTTAAGTTGTCAGACAGGTTGTATTGAAGAGATTTATTAACTCTAAAGGTCTGGCAGTTGGTCTGGTGGTTGCTAGTAAAACTGAACTCAGCTTTCCAAATAATACCAATAAATACAAGAAATCTTCTAGGGGCAAGAAATATTCAGCCCACTTATATTTGAGTCATTGTGTCCATAAAAATTAAGAAAAATCTATTAAAGACATGATACCACTTCATTCCTGCTCTCTCACCACTTGGCTAATGGAAAAGTCTGTCTTTCTGTCTGAGCAGACTGATATCTTGAGCACTGGCTTGACGTTGTTGATCAGGAGGGCTCCTGCAGCTCATATCCCCCCTTTCAGCGGAGTTTGGGCACCTAATCCCCGGAGCCTACAGATAGGCTAGTTGGATGAGTCACTGCATGGGCACAGCTAGACCAGATAGCAGTAGGCTATGTTTGTGAAAATGTATTTGCGTTCATCTTTTTTATGTCAACTTATGCCTGGATCCAAGCCTTCTGGCTAGCTGCAGCTCAATCTAAAGCTGTCACTCTGCATTGAAATGGATGGCTGACTGACATGTTTGTGTGTGCGTATATTTCAACCATGTTGTTTTCAAGTATCTAGGCTGCATAAATCACAGGTTGGGCTGCAGTGTAAAAACTGTGTGTATGTGTGCGTGTGAGTGGGTGTACAGTACCTGGAGCAGGACACTGCAGGCCAGCAGGGAGCAGATGGAAAGCTTGATCCAGAACATAACTGAATGCAGGTGGGCTGTGGGAAACATCAGCACAACACACTCCGTATGGATGCAAACACACTAAAAGTCAAACACAAAAATGCACACACAGGCACGAAACTGACAAAAATATTCTTGCACACCCCACACAGAAGACGTGCAGAAATGATTGCATATTTGAAATGGCCAACAATTTAAAGCTGTTTACTTGAGTACAAATGTGTTTTTATTGTGAAATAAATAAATCAAATACGGTAATGTGCATCTGATCCACAAAGATTAGAAAAGAAGAGCATGCTACAGGTTAAATGTATTGGATGTCACCTTCCATAATCACATGTGAAAATTAAACTGTATAACAGATGATTTACTTTTTCAACCTTTATAAAATAAACAGGATCAAAAAACAAACAATAAAATTCCCCAAAAGAGCCCAACAATCCTCATTGGAGCAAATAGTACTGGGTCAAATGTTCAACATGGCAAGGTCATTCAAAACCTGTGTGTAGAAGATAAAAACACACAAATAGAAGGTAAATAAAAACATGAGCGCTCCAAGAAGCTGTTTCTCTGCCAAGGCCAATGAGCTGGTAGCAATCTGCTGTAAAAATAATCTGTTCTTTCCGTGTTGCATTACTGTAGATATTTTTTATATATCTGCAAAATAATGCCTAACACTCAGAAAGTGTCAAGTGTGGTCGAGGTAAAAAGGAAGAAAAGAAAAAGACAAATTTGCTGTGACAGCTAAACTTTTGTCTAAGATGTGCCCAAAGTGTGGACTGAGGTTAGGACTTCTAGATGTGGTTTTAACACCTCCTGTGTGTCTTTTCTTGTCACTATCAAGAAGTGAAAGCATATTTTCACACCTGATTTGCTCTACTGACTTAAAAGAAACAAATGTTTAGTTTTTTGTTCTTAAACTTGTGTGACATCTGTCAGTCAAACTCTGCAATGTTCAAACCGTTTTGAAGGAGCAGCCTGGTATAGTTTAATCTGCCTCAGAGCAAAAATACCAGTCACAGAATGTTTGCAATCACTGATTTTAATATCTTAAAATAAAAAAACTAAACTAAATCAGTTCCTTTCCTGATTATGAAAATAAGAAAAATGTACCTATCTATATGATTGACTTATTTAAAAATTATACTTTGAAAAAGCAGTAACCATAGTAACAAGTGTCTGTATTCAAATGGGTTTTCGCAATTTAATCATTGTAGGACTTTCCTTCTCGCAATGCTAGGTGTTACCATTCACTTACATTGTTTTCTGCTGAGCTAAAACTAAAAGCATACTGCTGGATCAGGATAACGGCTGGGCTGTTTATAAATTGTTTTTGCCCACTGATCTACAGTAACTATGGGGATAATGGCAATTGACCAAAAAAAAAAAATCACCTTTTGGTGGAGTATCTCTTTAACACTTGGTTCAGGAAAACTTTACAACGTATCTTTCTGACATCTTCAAAAAATGTCTTTTAGTATTCAGAAAACACTGTTCATTAATTAATTATGTATTAAAGGTGTGGTTTACTCATTTATTAAATACATTTGCAGTGTTCTCTAGTGTAAATCAATGCCTTATGAGTAAATTTTATAAAGAAAAAAGCTATGATGGTTCTATTGTCTGATGCAGAGGTGTGCTGGAAACAGCAGGATTATTAATGGTATGCACACCCCTTACTTTTGATTGGATAACAGAAACGTCACAACTCTGCACTCTTATTCAGATTACTGTATCACATCAAAATGTCGGACGATATTCTGTTATACATTTTTGATTCTGAATCCGAGGACAATGGAGAATAGAGGAAGCGCTTCCTCAGGGTTTGTCAATGAATGTTTCAGAATGATAATACCTACATGTGCTCCTAAAAGAGCAAAAGATTAGTTTTGTTCATCATCATCAACTTACATTGAGCAATGTGAAACGAACCTGTTGTGCTGCTGCTGTAAAACAAGGTATTTCAGTAAACCACACCTTTAACAACATACTAGTGGTGGGACTTTAAAGTGTTGATTTTGATTAATTAATTAGGAAAAAAATAATGCATTTAAAAAATGTATGCAATTAATCACAGCTTGCATTTGAAGCAAAGGGGAACATTTGGTAATTAATTTGATAACATTTTTTATTGAGTCCCACCACTAGAACATACATATCTAAATTTTAAGCTTAAAAGACACCACAGGAAAGATATTAAGGCAAAGCTATTGTTAAAAAAAAAAAAACCTTGAAATGTCTTTACTGAGTTACATGTAGGTGTCAATATCTTCACATTTGATCTGCGAGTGAATGAATCATTTTATCCCAGTGTTGGACCAAATCAAGATGAATCACTTGTTTAAAGCTGTGTTTCTCAGTTCTGGGCCTCGGGACCTGCTGCCCTGCATGTTTTAGATGTTTCCCTGTTTCAACACACTCGATTTAAACTAATGGGTCGTTAACAGCCTACTGCTGACCTTGATAACCTGCCGAGGAGGTAATTCAGTCATTTGAATGAGGTGTGCTGCAGCAGGGAAACATCTGAAACATGTATAGCTGTGGGAGCTGAGGATCAAGACTGGAGAACACAGATTTAATGATACTCCACTGTGATCTTTTTGTAATAGATGACACAGAAAACGGCAAGATGAATAAAGAAATGGATCACTGGGTTTAGAAAGCAAGAAAATAATATGATTTTCATGTAAACTGACATTTTAAAGTTTCTGTTTGTGCTTGCTATATATTTAATTCTTTATACAATCTGACCTGTATTGGACTTTATTTGTTAAAGATCACAATTCTGGTCTAATTATTACACCATAAAAACACATTTTCAGTCCCTGGAGGCGACTTCCCTGAACATTGGTTCAGCAGCTTCCTGCCAGATGAGGCCTCTGAAGTCAGCTCCAGCCACTGGCTACTGTCAGCTCCACCACGCTGCCAGTGACCCAGCTGTTTCAGCCACACGGACACCTGAGAGCTCTGAGATGCTGCCAACAGGCTGCAGCAGCTGCCCTACTCAGACCATCAAGTGAAAACAACTGTCTTTTTGACTGATAATGTTTGTCTACGTCTTAGTTTTCACTTTACGAGCTACTTGAATGTTCTGTTTCTTGAAAATGTTGTAGAAATGTGCAGCAAATTCATTTTATGGCTTATGTATTTGGGTTATAAAAGGACCAAAGCTTCCAAAGTCAGGTTGCCGTTTTTTTATTTTAGTTAAAGCATCACATTGTGTAACATGGTTGAGTGGCCGTGCTCCAACGCTGCATACAGTACAGGTGATGGTAAAGTGTCTGAAGTGGTGATAAAGTTAATTAGTCTTTTTTGTGGTTTTCATCATTGTGATGACTGTGTTTGTGCAGGTTTCACAAGCACCAACCTATCTATGCACAAAACAAACACTTTTTTTCCCACTGATCAACACTTCCTTTGAAAGCATCAAATAGTCATGTCCATATTTATTTTCTCGTAACAGAATAGAACAGAATAGTGCCTCTTAATGACTTGAAGTAATCCACTTTATGAAAAACTCATGCATTTTGGGGGGATTTCAGACCCAGACTTTAGTACATAGTAGAAAGTATGCATGGGTGTTCTACTCTCTCTCTCACCAGTGTGTGCTTCATTTCACAAGCAGCACCTGAAATGAGGTTAAGTGAGCTGCAACTCATCACTCACCTACTCCATAAACACCTGGATGCCGCATTCACACGTTGCCATCTTCCACAGTTGGTGTATGCCAAAGTCATGTTTAGTTTTTCAAAATTGTGCTTACCAAGACTCTCTCTGGTTGCCAGAAGCTGCTGGAGCCTGACCTTGTCCTTGCCTGCAGCTTCTGAGAGAGAAACTCAGGAAATCATTATGCCAAACTATCTCAAGTCACCTTAAAGAAGAGAAACTCAAGTGTGGGGTTCCACAGTCGAGCCATAAGACAAAGAACGAAGGACTTTTATTTACTGCAATAAACTTGGGCCCCAACCCAACTCATGCTTTTATACAGGTTCAACACCTTTTCTGCATAGAGTTATCATGCTGTCCTTATGCATGCATGAGTTTTTGGGGGGTATTTCAGTTTCCTACAATAGATCAAAAACACATGAGTTAGATTAAAGGGTCATTTCTGTCATTTTGAAATGGCCATTTATCAGTTATTTATCTACAGTAAGGATCATACCCACATTACATACTCTGGGCTAGTCATAGTGGGAGAGACACTGCTACCGAACAGTGATAAATTAGTGGCTAAATGTTTGGCTAAGACAATCGTTCTCTTGTTACTTGTTGTGGCCCTTACTGTAGATTGTTACGACCCAGCTCAGCTAGGGATTGAGGAAGTAACATCAACACCAGAATTTTTGGGTAAACTGACAAGTAGTTTATAGTCAGGTTTGTAAAAATCAAAAGATTCCATAAAACAAAAGGGTAACAGGTAAAATAACTGTTTCTATCTAACAAAAACCTCCTAACTAGCCTCCACTGAGGAACACAAACTGAAATATATTTAAATATAACAGCAAACAATAAAATGAGTCTAGAGAAACAAAATAACTACCTATAACCAAATAAATGTCAAACATGAAGAGACCACTCAGTGACAAACACTAAGGGAAAAACTATTGAATTACAAAGGTAAGTCTACCTACTTTACAAAGTTACAAAGTACCAGAAGTACAACCAGTCACACCAAACACAACCTCTAAGGAGAGCTACATAAACCTGATGAGGCAGCTGCCCTGAACCACAGCTGAAGCTTGTCTTTTATAGTCTGTCCTTCACTGATTGGTGGGGCTGAGAGTGAAGGAACCATTTAGGAGAAGCTGGAGGATGAGCAGAGAAGTTAGCCAATCCCAGAAGTGTGTTGGCCCAGCAGAGCAGACAGCCAATCACAGGAGTGTGATCACACAGCAGGGCAGCCAGGAAACCTGCAGAAAAACTCACACAAATGGCCGCAGGCCATAACATAGATGAACACAGTGTGTATTACAATGATTCACTCCCTTGGATGTTTTACCCTTTCATTGCTTTTACAAATCAGTCATGAGCAACATTTTTTGGCTTCTTTGACAAAAAATGCCTAAGTGAAAACAGAGTTCCTCAAAATAATGACAATTAAATAAAAACATATAACCTAAAACAAGTGATTGCCTAAATATTCACCCCCTTTAGTCAGAATTTATTAGATGTACTTTTGGTTGCAAGGACAGCATAGAGTCAGTGTGGATAAGTCTCAATCAGGCTGCACATCTATACTAAAGTTCTCCAGTTTGCTTGCAGAAATGTTCATGCTCTTTCAGGTTGTGTGGGGACTGGGTGTGAACAGACCTTTTCAAGTCCAGCTACAGATTATCTATCAGATTGAGGTCTGGACATTGACTCGACCACTTCAGAACCTCCACCTTGTCCTTTTCTGCAAAGCTTTAGCTGGATGCTTCGGGTCATGCTGGAACATAAATCTTCCTCCAAGCCATAGTTCTTTTACAGATGGAATCAAATTGTCCTGCATTTATTTCACTCTCTACCTTTACCAGCCTTCCAGAACATGCTGCTGAGAAGCATCCCCACAGCATGATGCTACCAGCACCATGCTTCATAGTGGTGATGATGTTCAGTGGTTGATGTCCACCAACCATAGCGTTTTGTCTGAAGGTCAAAAAGCCCCATTTTACTCTCATTAGACCAAAGAACTTTCTTCCACTTGACCATGGAGTCTCAACCTGCTTTTTGGTAAACTGCTGTTGAGACTTAATAAGAGTTTTCTTCAACAGTGTTTTTCTCATTGCCACTCTTCCATAAGGCTTTGAGCAGTGAAGAACCAGCTGTTCCACAGAGTCCCTCCCATCTAAGCTGATGAAGCTTGCAATTCCTTCAGAATAGCCATAGGTGTGTCAATCACTAGACTCCTTCTTGCATGGTACCTCATTTGGACTGAAAATCCGGCTGAGCACAACCTGATTTAAGCAGATTTCCAGATTATGCCATATTGACCTTTCTGTACACTACACCTATTTCTTGATAACTCCAGAGGATGTTAAGTGCTTTATATATTTTTTTATCCATCCCCTGACCAGCTTTCACTTGGTTGGCTTAAAAGTTATTTTGTGGTTCAAATGTGATCAGTTAGGTAAATGATCCCATTCACTGCACAGTAGCAGATTAGGAAGACAGAAAGTTGGTGGCAGCAGCTTAAATATATGCAAATAAAATTAATGTATTGACTGAGTCTAATTTACAGATGGAAGAAGAAGCCATGTAGTCATATGCTATATAGACTTTTGTTTGTAATGAATCATTTTATGAAATATTTTCTTCATTGTTTTCTGCCCATCCAGGTCTGGGGCAAGGAGGCTGTTAGTAAGGAAACCCACAGTCTCTTTGCAGCCACCTCCACCAGTGGGATCCTAAGGTGTTCCCTGGCCAGTCTAGAGATTTAATTTCCCCAGCATGCCTTGGATCAACCGGGGGGCCTCCTGCTGGTCAGTCATGCCTGAAACACCTACTCTGGGAGCAGTGTATTAGCCAGAAACTTGGAAAGCGGGTGTCCAAAAGGAAAAAGTGGGTGTCCACCACCTTTGCTACCCCCCCCACCCCCCCACAAACTGTTTGAGAAAAAAAAATTTTTCATGGTGTATGCATTCTGAGGGCAATGGGATGTGATTATACCTGACAGTATGACAAATATCACTAGAAAAGGTCATTTATAAAAACATATTTTATTTCATTGTCAACTTGTCTGGTACCACTGGTTGCAGGGAGTTGAACTTATTGAATCCATTTATACAAAAATAAACACATTGATTTTTTCCATTTTGTTGAGCAATTTTGCCATAAATCATTATTAAAAAAAAAACTCCTGAGATTCTCCTCTAATCAGAAAAGAACTGTATTCAGAAAATACTTACCGTATTGACTCGACTATAGGACGAGATATTTTTATTGAAAATAATGTAAAAATGTGGCATCATCTTTTAATCAGGGTCTAACCAGTCATGCTGATATTGTTTGAGGTCATTACACAACCACAACAGCAGAGGGCGCCAGTGTTTTGTAAAGCCAGCGCTGTCTGGAGCAGACTGGTTTATAAATGGGGCAAGTTAACAGAAAACAGTTACAACATTAATTTTAAGAAATCAATGCAGCAGAGGCGTCAAACAGCCAGGAAATATGGAGTTATAGAGTGAAATGTCCGAACTATGGGACGAGATGGAACGCAGCATAGACCGCAGGCGCAGCTGAGAGTGACGGTGAAAGTTACAGCGGATCAGAGGGCGTCAGCAATTCATAATGTCTGCTTACCTTTCTTGTGTAGAAATCTGTCATTTTTCTTCGTTTTTCTTCATTGGGACGCGCCATTTTCCAAGGACTGGACCGCGATTAAGCAGGTTAAAATGTCGATCAAAACAGAGCTGGTGTAAGTTGATGCGTTCCACCAATCAGACCATTTCTAACAAATAACTTCCTGTGCTGAGAGCCAATCAAAATGGGTGTATAAATCGCCAGCCTGGGGATTCCCTGTAATTTGGAAAACCCCTTCTGCGTATTTGCGGTAGAACTTCTTTTTGCCCACCGGATCAGAATTCAATCAGATTTTATTTTACTTACACACAAAATGACAATTCCCTATTAGATATTTCACAAAATGAGGACGGCTTTGCCATCACACTTAAAAGCAGTGCCTTAAGATTTAGGCCGTCATTTTTGAAAATTTTTTAAATGACGGCTCGCTAGTTGGACGGCTCGCTATAGCTAATACTATGTCTGGGAGTCATCCAGACCAGATGCCCATATCACCTCAGCTGGCTGCTCTGGATGTAGAGGAAGAGCTACTCCAAGTCCCTCCTGGAGCTCCTCACACTATCTCTAGGTCTGAGCTGTGGAGGAAACTTATTTTTGCCACTTTGCAGTCTTTTTCTTTTGGTCATTTTATGAAATAATGCATCAAAAAGCTGTTTAAACCTAGTTCAAGTGTACAGTAACTGGAACATCCACATAAAGGGCATAACAACATTAGCCACGTTTTATTTATTAATGTCATGAACACACATTTAGACTCCTTTCTCTACAAGATGACCATTTTGTCAAACGTGCTTTTGCATGTGTGCCTTTGTATGTGTGGTGATACACGTGTGTGTTTTGGTCTGTTAAGGTGTGTAAATGTCAACCTGTCAGAGCAGGTGTGTTGTGACGGACAGATGTGACATTTAACTTAGGTTTTTTTTATCCCAGAACCTCCATCTATCTTTGTCTCACACACAGAGACCTCCCACACATGAACCTCAGTCCATTTAAAAAATAAAATGATATATATTTTTGTAGTCACATGTTAGATGCTTAGAAATTCATTTTTTAGCAGCTATAATACAATGAAGTGAAATAAAACTCTTCATGTCAGTATACAGGAGTACGGAAGCGTAGAGCTGCCACCCAAGCAAAAGAAAAAACGAGCGTTATCACGTTATAACGTGATAACTTTATTGTTCGAACAATATACTTTTCACGTTCGTACAATATACTATCACGTTCGTACAATATAATATCACGTTCTTACAATATACTTTTCACGTTCGTACAATATACTATCACGTTCGTACAATATAATATCACGTTCTTACAATATACTTTTCACGTTCTTACAATATAATTATCATGTTTGTACAATATAATATCACGTTCGTACAATATCACGTTTAAACAGTCTACGTTTCACGTTAACTGCTGTTTGCACTGAGCCATGGAGAGGTTTTGTTGTTATTGAGCATCTTGGACAGCAGGAGTTCACTGAGAAGTTCTTTCTTAATGAAGGATCTTCTCAGTGAACTCACACAGCTGCATGTCAGTGCGCGCTGCGCCCAAGATGCACTCTGGCTCAGGGTTTTCCCGTGTTCTCGGGTTGGATGCAGATAGCGGGAGTGTGTGTGAGTGACAGAGACAAACTGCGGGCAGTTGTGGTCAGGAATTCAGCGGGAGCGTGTTAAGAAATAATAGTCCTGCAGGGCTCTACACTGTGTGACAATATAACCCGCCTGAATGCAGCTCGGGTGGTGTGATTCCGGAGCCTTCTGGACCCCTGCAGTTGATCCGAGAACTGCAGTCAGTCTGATCAGACTGAGGTGGACTCTCAATCTGTGAAAAACGAATGATACACCGATTTTCCTCCTACACAGCCCCATGCGTTATGAGTTCCTTCTGTACGCATCAGCAGCCACCGATAAAGCTGCTCAATAACAGCATGGAGCCTCGGTCCATGGTGGTCTTGTGGTGTCTGCACACTCATCAAAGTGAAGACAGGAGCTAGTGCTACTTTACTGGGTGTTCTCGTTCACAATCATACAGATAGGTCGCCTTCATCCGTGTTGTGCTCTGTTTTAGCTTCGTGATGCGTTCGCTGACTACCCGTAATACTCAAACCTTGTACACATATTGTACAAACGTGATAATTATATTGTAAGAACGTGATATTATATTGTAAAAACGTGATATTATATTGTACGAACGTGATAGTATATTGTACGAACGTGATAGTATATTGTACGAACGTGATAGTATATTGTAAGAACGTGAAAAGTATATTGTAAGAACGTGATACTATATTGTATGAACGTGATAGTATATTGTAAGAACGTGAAAAGTATATTGTATGAACGTGATAGTATATTGTACGAACGTGATAGTATATTGTATGAACGTGATAGTATATTGTACGAACGTGAAAAGTATATTGTTCGAACAATAAAGTTATCACGTTATAACGTGATAACGCTCGTTTTTTCTTTTGCTTGGGTGGCAGCTCTACGCTTCCGTACAGGAGTGTACAAATCATTTTCTTAAATTTTAGTCACAGAGTAGCTCAGATCCAAAATGTGAACATTGTAAACACATTAAGTTTTTTTTTAAATACAAAATGCTCTTTTTAAAGCAGTTGGTAACCAGAGGTTGAGGTGAGAGCAGGAAAGGCAATGAGGTAATAATCAGCTCATGCATTTTAATATTCAGGGTTAAAGGAATACTCCACCAGAAAGACGACGTAAGGACATGACGCAGCGGCTCCAAAGACGCCTACGTCCGTAAAGACAAATACTGGCTACTAGGCTAAACCTGCTGATTTTTGAAGATAATCTCTGTGCAGCTCCTGACTTTGTGTTATTTTTCATCATCTGTGAGGTTTGAAAATAACGGTCTTATACGTGTTTACAGGTCTCCTTGGAGCCGCTGCGTCTTGTCCTTGCGCCATTCAGCGGAAGCTTGCAGCAGTTCTTTGTCATAAAGTAGTCCCGAGTCTAAACTAGTACCTGTAATTCCTTCGTGTTACTTTTTATTTTAATTTGCAGTTGATATGTTTACTGAGGTCACTAGGCAGAATTAGTATCACTACTGAGTGAGTTTTAAGGACTTTTCTTCTCACAATGCTAGTTGTTACCATTCACGTACAGTGTTTTACGCTAAGCTAAAGCTAAAAGAGTACTGCTGGATCAGGATAACAGCTGGGCTGTTTACTAATTATTTTTTGCCCACTGATCTGACTATGAGGAATATGGCAACAGATAAAAAATCACTTTCTGGTGGAGAATCCCTTTAACCCCACAGCACACTATTTGCGCTAATAACAGTCATCTAATCAGCATACTTCTGGAAAAGTTTTTATTCCTCATTTTCTGAACACTGTTGATCAATTGTAGGTCTACTGTCTTTAATTTTTGCTAAATTCAGACCCCTAGCACACTGGTCACCTGTGTTTGTCACTTTTCCTTTGATGCTTTCATTGATCTGTTTAGAAACCACGTTTCTAAGAAGTGGCCAAGTTCCTTTGCAAAATACATGTACATACAAGCTTGCTGGACACAATTGTGTGCAGAGGGGTGTGTAATCTCCACTGCGCACAGTTTGGATCATTCTCTGCAGTGCATAGGAGCAGCGGTTGGGATAATTTACTGACAGCTGCCTTGTTTATCTCTCTGCTGTGGCTGACTGTGTTCAGGCAGAGACTGAAGTGAACTGTAGGGCATTAGCGCCTCATTCCACCAACGTTGCCTTAGCAACACTTCAACAAGGAAAGGTGAGAAAATGTTATTATTTTTGGTAACACCAAACGATACAGATTAACACCTGCCTCGCCAGAAGTGCAAACACCAGCGGCAAATTGGGAACGTCACACAACTGCTGTGATTTAAAATCCTGCTGTAACGCCCGGCAAAAGAAGCTGAAAGCACTGGGGTTTTGCTCAGGTTAACCGTTAACCTTGCTCCTTCCTCACAGAGGTTTAAAAATTGCAGACATTTTTGTAACCCATCAAAATATGCCAGGATATTAAACTAAGATAACCCTACACTAAGAAATGACTGACTTATAGATGTTTTGGTTAAATCATGACATTATGTACAAACGTATGTATTATCACAATGTTATGTGATGAAATAGTGCAGCACCTGATACACATGCCCTTTCATTATGAATGCATAGCAGAGTCCAAATGTTGAACAGGGTTGACTCCAACAGTTATGCCAAGGTTTTGAACAAAATCTTGCAAAACTTGTGAAGTTCAAAGTAGGTGTTGAGAATGACCACACCATCTTTTGCTCAATATCTATAAAACTGACTGAGTTATAGGCATTTGTGCATAGGCCATGGTTGATTAGGTGTTGCAGGCATCTTGAATTTGGTTGATTCTTTAATGCAATGGTTCTCAATTATTTTCTGTTAGGACCCCCTACGAGCATACATACCGTAGATGCACTCCCATGTGCATGAATGCCCTCCACCTTACCCCCAGAGCATGTGTGTCAGTGCTGCTGGTGGGGGACACACTTCCTTCCCCTGGACTGAGGACCGGGTCATGCGAGTCAAGATCGCTGCTGTGGGTGCAATAATTTAATTATTCTGACCATTAGGTCGGGTCGCTGTGCACACGTACACAGAAACGATTAACAGATGAGCACTAAATATCCACGCCTGATACTCACCTCATAGATAATATTATGTTCACCCTGCATTTAAATAACGAGATTAAATGATTGAAAACATGAACAATTCACCTCCTGGTCCACGTGGACTTGAATCACCTCCTGCTTGAGCAAAATCATCCTCCACTCTCAGTCCCCATCACAGTTATTGAGGTTTCGGAAAAAACTTTGGACTTTCAGCTGCCGTGATATTTTTTCAAGTGAAGCCAACAAGGTCATCAGGAGAGAGAGAGAGAGAGCTAATTATTCTGCCGATTCTCCACCAAGTGCTCAGGAGTGTGATTTGTAATCCGGCAAAATGACTGAAGGTTTGTTCCATCAAAATTGGGGGGGGGGGGTAAAATAACAAAAAATATTGTTGAAAATGACTGACCTGTGGTTTTAGTTATGTAGGAATCAATTTCTGTCATTATCATGTTGGTGTGTGATATTTACAATAAATCTGGCTGAGCAGAGGTGTGTGTGTGTGTGTGTGTGTGTGTGAGAGAGAGGAGGGGTGTCAGGTACTGGTTCGTGAAGAGAGGACCCAGGCGCAGATGTAACTCCAAAATGATGGTATTTATTAATCCAAAACAAAGGGAACACGAAGAAACAGTACTCACACGACAACGACTTACGACTAGGAACCGACAAACACAGACGAGACAGGCACGCTTAAATACACAGAGGGAGGTGATCACAAGACGAGACACAGGTGGCTGATTACAATGAGATACACCTGTGGGAGACAAAGGGCAGAGGGTTAGACAAAGCACGAGACAGGACACTAGAGGGAGACATATGACACAAGGGAGGTGACATATGACAGAGCCCCCCCCCTAGGGGCGGACACCGGACGACCCAGGAGAACCAACAAGGACGGGAGGGCGGGGGACCAGGACGGAGGACCACACACACACAAAAAAGGCCAGGAGGCACAGTTCAGGGCGACCCTGGCCCGGGTAAGGATCTGGTTCCGGAGGGCCCGGGTCTGGATCTGGTTCCGGAGGGCCCGGGTCTGGATCTGGTTCCGGGAGGCCCACCTCGGGCTCTGGACTGGAGAGGCCCACCTCGGGCTCTGGACTGGAGAGGCCCACCTCGGGCTCTGGACTGGAGAGGCCCACCTCGGGCTCTGGACTGGAGAGGCCCACCATGGGCTCTGGACTGGAGAGGCCCACCTCGGGCTCTGGACTGGAGAGGCCCACCTCGGGCTCTGGACTGGAGAGGCCCACCTCGGGCTCTGGACTGGAGACGCCCACCATGGGCTCTGGACTGGAGACGCCCACCTCGGGCTCTGGAACGGAGGGTCCCGGGGCTGCAGCGGCACAGGAGGGTCCCGGGGCTGCAGCGGCACAGGAGGGTCCCGGGGCTGCAGCGGCACAGGAGGGTTCCGGGGCTGCAGCGTCAGGAACTGGAGCCGTCGGGGCCGGCGGAGCCGGGGCAGCACAGCAGGTGAGTTTACCTGCCCACACCAGGCACCGTTGAGCCAGACGAGTGGCGCGAACACAATCGTGCAGGTCCTGGAGCTCCGGATCACCGGAAAGGCTTGGGTTGGACCGGTAGAGCGCCATCATCGTCTCCGCCAACTGCAGCTTCTGGTGTGGACAGGCCGCCACATAGCGGAGGAGCTGGATAACCTCCTGGAACAGCTGGCGGACCTGCCGTACGGACTCCGCCGGTTGGAGGAGGGCAGCGAGAGGCTGCAGTTCCTTCTGCGGCACGATCGGTGCAGCAGGAGGTCCGGCTTGGACCCGGAGGACACCTGTCAGGATGGTGTCGGGTGGCGGCGACGACCGGGGAAGGCGTCGTCGCCGCTTTGGACCCGGTGGCGTCCTGTAAGCCAACCGGGTCCCCAGGTAGGGTGACGCGTGCTCCGGGCCAACATCTGCTGGGTCCATATTAAGGGTCGGTTCCTTCTGTCAGGAACTGGTATGTTTAAAGAGGACCCAGGCGCAGATGTACATCCAAAATGAAGATTTATTCCAATCTCAGGAACACGAAGACACACACAGAAACTCACACGATTACGACAACTAGGAACCGACAAACACAGACGAGACAGGCACGCTTAAATACACAGAGGGAGGTGATCACAAGACGAGACACAGGTGGCTGATTACAATGAGATACACCTGTGGGAGACAAAGGGCAGAGGGTTAGACAAAGCACGAGACAGGACACTAGAGGGAGACATATGACACAAGGGAGGTGACATATGACAAGGGGATGGGTCTTTGCGGTAACATTTGAAAAATGTGGCTCGCGGTCTCTGACTGGTTGGCCACCCCTGATATAGGAAAGGACAAGGGTATTTGGGGCCACTTGCATACGTATATACCTCAGTACAACGTAGTGGAATTTGTTCTCTGCATTTAACCCATCCCTGAGAGAGCAGTGGGCAGCCATTGGCACCCAGGGGGCAGTTGCAGGTTCAGTGTCTTGCCCAAGGATACTTCAGCACATGGCCGGGGTTTGAACCCACACTCTCTGACATGGGAGGCAATCTCTCTTGCTACTGCACCACAGTCACTCACCTCCATGTAGGCACTACTGCTAAACACTCTTGTTGCCTCATCCCCACCCCACTATTTGAGAAGTAATCAGTTGCAGATTTACATCCATTGGTTACATTGTTTGAGTTTCAATAAAATTCTTCCAGTGGTTTGTGAGATATTTTGTTAACAGAGACAAATTCACAGACGCAGGCAAACACATCATTTTGGTGGCAAGCAACTATAAAAATAATAGCCATGAAGCAAGTTCTGTTAAATCTTTTGAAAGTTAAAACAAGTATTAGGAGGTCAGCTTGTCTTTTCCTTACCAGAGTTTTTCAGTTCCTGTTGTCTACAGGACAGACTGAGGGGGTTGCTACCAGTGGTGTGCATGTTTCTTGCCATTTGGATCACAACAGCCTGGAGTGAGGAACAGTAAAGCTGGCTTGGAGGGTTGCCGCAAAGCAGCTAATCCACTCAGATGCTTCCAACCAAACCTGGTATATCACCATGATGAGACTTACAGAGGAATAACAAACCAATCTCTACTGCGTGGAGGAATAGGGGAATTAAGAGCAACAGGACATTACTGTTTGTACATTTGTGTCAAAATAAATTATTATTGTACGTGATAAAGAAAAGGAAAAAAAAACATTTAAATGTCTAAATTGTCTTTCAAATTTTATGAAAATGTGTAATTTTTTATGCAGAATAAGCTAACTCCATTAGGTGCAGATCCTAAAAACAATGTATTGTTCATGTTTTTGTTGTTCTTGTATTCAGTATGTTATGGTCATTGTGGCAATGGTCACCAAGCAGAATTAGTATTCTACTGAGTGATTTTGAGGACTTTTTTCTCACAATGCTAGTTGTTACCATTCACGTCAATTTTTTTCTGCTAAGCTAAAGCTTAAAGCCGCACTCTGGATTATTTCAGCAAGAGAGCAGTTTTTGAATTTAGCGTCCAAAGGCTCCTCCTCAAAACATCTCGACACGCGCGTCCGGTCGTGTGTGCACACGGCGCATATACGTTGCGGGCATGAACTGCACAGCTCAATGTATAGGGTTTAATCACTCACAGTTCACAACTCTTATTCCAACAACACTACGAGGGTCTGATGAGCCCTCTCTGTCCCTGCTGCTTCTGATATTAGCTCTGTTAGCAGAGAGCTGCTGCTGGACTCTGAAGCTGAACTTGACTCGGCCCTGGATGAACTTTCTGACCAAAATAAACACATAATCCTGTCAAGCCTTGCCATTCTGTGAGGTGAAAGGTTTAAAAATAAAACTAAATCCATCTTTAGCTTGGGAATGGGTAGGTTTTTAGTAGAAATGAGCCGTGAGTCCTCAGTGAACGAGACGGTAAACAGAGAAGCACACGGAGTGTCCTGTACGACAGCGCCCCCTACTGGTACAGGTTAGGTCGATGCGCATGCATGTTGAGAGAATGCAGAAATTTGAATTTCATTGGCTGAAAAATGTCGGCGGCAAGAAATAATGGAAAGGGGTCTCTAGGAGGAAGGAGGGTCTTCATCAGAATGACAGATGTTGTGGAACTCAACCCATAGATCATAGTTTAGACCTGAAATATCATTTAAAACATTTAGAAAACTTTGATACAGAGAAAAATAATCCAGAGAGCCGCTTTAAGGAGTACTACCACATCAGAATAACGGCTGGGCTGGTTCCAAACAGTTTTTGCCCACTTATCTAACTATGGGAGATATGGCAATAGACAAAAAAATATCACTTTTTGGTGGAGTATCCCTTTAACCAACCACACACAAACAAATCTCAAGATGTACTCAAAAACACAACTCTTCCCCTAAAGGCTCATTTCTTAGTTTCACAAACCAGAAGAATGTGTTTGAATTAAAGTGTTTACATTAACGTGTTTGAGATAAAAATGTGACGCAGAACGTTTGAGCAGATAGACAAATCTGTCTGTTATGGAGCCAGCCATTGAACAAGTTAGCTTAAAATTCTACCTTCAATTCAGTGTGAAATGTCAAATAAAGATAAATGATGGATCAGAGTGCTGCTATACGAGGTGCAGGTATATATATATATCACACCTTAATCATTTTAACTGGCCTTAACTGTAAAGGTCAGTAAAATAAAAATCTGTGAGTTGATTAATTGACAGCAATTCTTAGCAAAGGTGAGATTAAAATATATATATATATATATCTTTTTTTGGGGTCCTTTTTGATCAGCAGTGTTGCTGCAGTCATGGTGGACTAAAACTAAAAGCTATAATCAAATAACATAGAGTAAACATATATTTTGTACATGAACTTCTTAAAAATAACAAATTTTTTCCTTTTAAATTTTAACCAGACAGAAAGGTGTGCCCATATAAAAGCTAAAAAAGATTTTTATGTCATTTCTTATTTGGAATAAGTAGCTCAATATGTACATCCAGTACATGTCTGCACACACAAACAGACTCTCATGCATTGAGAGTCTTTGTAGTTGATCATTATTTATTGAATGTCTCCCCACTGAGACAGGAAAGAAACATCCGACTAAACCTAAGGTTGGTCTCACACCATTAATTATTTCCGAAACACAATCAAGCATACGTGTTCAACCAAGATAACTGATGAATGCTACTGGCAAGTAGTTACTGTATAAGATTTTCTTTGAGTTGCAAATTAACTAAATACTTAGAAAATGAATGGATGATCATCGCTGTACACTGTTATTGAACAGCAAACTTAATGTATAGCAGTTCCATAGCTTTATACATTCAATGCAGCCTAGTTTTTCTAGATGTCCCAATTTTACCCAAAGTGTCAGATCTTAGTTCTGACCAATGGCCAATTCACACTGCCTAATGTGGTCCGGTTTCCGTAAGGCTTCCACGAAGACAAAAAAAATAATTGAGTCCAATTAGAGCTTTCGACTCTAATGCAGCTGACAGCTGTAAAGTTCTGTTAACTTCCCGCATCAAGTCAATGTTTTCCGGATGCCTCATCCGGCTATTCATGAAGTTAAAGAAATTATATGCACCAGACAGGAAGTGTGATGCGAGCCATCAATCTGGTATATTCTAAAATTAAAACTTTAGCTACGTTGCTAACGTTAACACGATTTATATATTTATAAGATAAAGAAGCATGATAGTTAATTAAGCATAACATTAAACTACATAAAAATAGAGTGTACTTGTTGAACAAGCCAAGTGAATAAATAATGTCCAACAAAAGTACGTGAAGACAGTGTGGCTTTTGTTTACCAGCTACTGTTTAGTTGTTATTATGTGAACTCGCATGAACCACTGAGATTTGGTGTTCTCTCTGGTCAAATTTCTGGAGACGTTCTGCACGCAAACCGCAGGCTTTCGGAATGGCAGTCCGTACGGAAGCCGTATGGAAACAGGACGGCATCCAATCCAGAGGCAGAGTGCACTAGCTGTAAGGCATTTTGATTGACTAGACCAGCTCGGTTGTCAGCCTATATGTAGTTTTACATCAGCTGTGTCATAATATGGCTGCCGGAAAATGTGATGAAAAATTTCAAACACTTTAATGTTTCAAAATATGAAATGAGAACATTTTAGATCAGATCTAACATCCGCAAAACATGTCTTTTTATTGTGATAGCTCCAATTTAACTGGGCATTTAAAATTGAAACTCTCAGCTCTGCTCACTTTCATTCACCATTTTAAATGCTCATGTCTGGCTCATCTTTTGACATAGACTGTTTTATTGACTCAACCACAACGTTTAAGCATGAGGCAGCATGACAGAAACTAGACAGAGAAAGCTGCAGTGATGGAACATCTGCCACTTACTCAATGGGTCATATTCAAGGTCAGCTGCTCACAAAAACAGTGCTTATCCATTCAGAAATGTCCTCTTGAAACCCTCAATAGTCAAACTTCTATCAGAGCTCCTTTTTTTTTTTTTTTTTTTAACCCCGTGTCCTGTCCGGCTGTGGAGCAAACAGAATAATGTCTGAGTGCCAAAAACAAGCCCAACAGTGTTGCTGTTTCAGGTGAGAGGTTACAGCCACTGCTATAAAACTCCTCCTGATTTTTGTTTAAATATAACCCCCAAAATCTTTATTAGAATATTTTTATGGTTGATTTGACACGGAGCCTGAAAGTGAAGGGAAGGGTACAGAAAGAGGGATGGGGGAGAAAGTAAACAGAAAAAGAAGAGAACAGAGACGTGAAGAGTCCACTTCTAGACCTGTAAATAAAGCACAAACAAACAAGCAAACAAAACAGGAAGAAAAGATACAACAGCAACAAACAGCATACGAATATACAACAGTTGTGATATTCTTCAAATGTATACGTATACACCAGTTCAAGAGAGTTCAGTGTCAACCACAGCCCCAGTTAATGTGTCTGAAAACACCTGAGTCCGTCTTTATGTGAACACCTTGTGATCACCTGTGTGTGTATATGCGCGCTTGTTTATGTAAGGTTTCTCTATTGAAACATTCAATAATAAGTTCGAGGAGCCACAGACCCGCCCCCAAGGCCCACGGAGGACACAGAGGAGGCCCAGGCCCCAGACGTCCAGAGGTCACCCAGGGCACGGACACCCCAGGGAGATCGCCGTCAGGGCAGTCGCTAAACTCTCCCCCAGAGGGCGCAGAGGCTCACCCCACGTGGGCCCCCGGCAGTCGCCGCGCTAGAGCCCCTGGGGGGCCGCGGCTAGGAGCTCACAGGCACCGCCTGCAGCCGGCCATCCAGGGTAGATCCAGCCGGAACCAGAGACCCGAGACCCAGGAGCGAAGCAGCCCCAGCAGAGGCCCGACCACCCCCGGGGGCCCAGATCCCACCAGGCAGCCACAGGAAGAAGAGCAGGCTGTCATGGGGCTGGGGGGTGTCGGACCCAAAAACTCAGGCAACGCACAGAATGAATCAAGTAACGTTTATTAGAGAGGGTTGTGCTGCTCCAGGTGTCAGGCCACAGGGATGTTGTTGGGCTGCTGGTAATCTCCGGTTGAGCAGCACTGGAATGAGAGAATAGATGTTTAGAGATCTCTCACCATGGGGGAAGGACGGAGGAGGTGTGGTCATGTGAACGGTCCAGGTGGGTACACGTGGGGTCAGAGAGCAGGGAGGCACCAAGGTCCAGCAGGCAGAGAGGAGTCAGAGATCAGGCAAGGGTCTAGAACCAGGAGATCCAGATCTGTGGGGTAAGCAGGCAGGAGCAGGCAAAGGGCTGGAGTCCTGAGAGCAAAAACAGGGTAAAAAATGTTTAAAGAGCTTGACTTTGGCTTGATAAGGCTGGAGTATCGTCTGCGAGAGCATCAGATAATCTGGCACAGAGCTGTGGCTGGAGGGAGCTTATATCCTGGGGAGCACAGGTGGAGATGATTAGACAGGCAATCATGAGCAGACAGGCAACAGGCGAGCATGGTTAGGTGGTGTGCAGCAATGCAGAGAGGCAGGATCATGACACAGGCAGACGCCCCCAGCACCCAGCCCCAGACCCCGAGACACCCCAGCACGCCACTGGAGAAAGGCACCACCAATGCCGAGGCGCAGCCAGGGAGGATAGTCTCTGCCGAGGAGGGCCTAGCATGTCACAGAGAGAGGGGGGGGGGGGGGGGACGAAACCTGACAGAAAAACAGTCACACACAGACACAATCACACTCCCTCCCTCATGTGTGCACACACACATTCCTGCAAACATACCAAGACACACAATAGACGCTATACACCCACTCTCGCTCCCCATGCACTCTCTATGTTAATATATCTATCAGAGCTCCTTACTGATGAGGGTCTGCTCTGGTTCAAACTCGCATGTTGTGCCACAGGTGCAAGAGTTCTGTTTGGCAGATATTCTTTGTTCCTGATTTGGCACTTTATTATTTTTATTATGTTCAAAACTTCCATCCCTCTCTATAAGAAATAAAGTAATAGAGTCTATTTTAGATCTACATTAAAACAAAGACTTTTAGTGTTTTGCTAATTTAGTCACAGATGTTGCAAAACCTAATAAAGGTGAAGAATACTCATGACTACTTCATTCATATTTTTGCACTGACCTGCTTTCCCTATTGTAAAATTATCCCTTTATAAAACCAAATATACAGTTTTGCATTTCCTCATAAGCTAATAAATAGCATTTGTGGCACTATTGGGTTCATTAATTAACATACAGGAATTGAGCCATCGACTGTCTGTTTGGCATTGATCTGGTCCTCAGACTTTTGTGCAACAAGGATTTTTTTACCAGACAACATTTTTTATAGACCAGAGGCAAGTGGAGGTAAATATAAATGCAATATACAGTATGTTCAATAACCACTTTAATTTGTTTTTAATGATATTTATTGTGCTGCAAATATAAAATCTCATTTTTTAAACAAGTTTATGTTTGACCTCCTGAGATATGAGCTTGTGTTTGGCCCACTTTTTAAAATATTACCTAGCTATTTGGGATTGGTAGAACCAAAAATTGTTTTTGAACAATTTTTTCCCCATGAATTAGGAATTCAAATATTTTCTAAGTCAGAAGTTAAAAGCCAACATCCAATGATGATCTAAATAGTTTTTCATTCTAAAAGAGCTATATAGTGCAAAATGACAATAAAATATTGTTCCTAGTGTATCCTTAAACATTAACGACAGGGGAAAAAGCCCTGAATTTAAAAAAAAAGGATGGTGGCTGGGAAAGTGACATAAGGAGAAAACAAGAGTAGATGTATGAGAAAGAGGAAGTAGAGGTGACTGGTGAATTCTCATTGGACTTCTATAATTACTTCATGCCATTAGACTTGCAGTCTATAATTAACTACCTATAGGGATTAAGCTGAAGAAAGTCACTGGCAGAGAGAAGAGATGGCAGAAAATGACAGTAGAGACGAAAGAAAAGAATAAAACCAATAAAAAAACAGAAAAAGACAATAAAAGCAGCAGAAATATAAAGGTGAACAACACTGAGTGCAAAAATAATAAGTGAACTAGCCATGCAATTTGGAACTGGCTAAAATATTTCACATCAACCGACTGATGTAACTTGTTTTTAAGTTTATTGAGGTGCAGACTCATTTGCTGAGATCCAGGAATCATTCAACATAATGATAGGAGAGGATTATAACAATCATAAACAGTGGATTTAAATAAGGTGTATGACATCGTTTGATTGGCTTTGAGAAATACATTAGCAACTGGGATTGATTTACTACAATGAGAAGTTGTTTAGAAATAAGCACCAAAACCATTCATGAAAGCATTATGTTTAAAAAAATCACATCTTTAATTGGTCATTCAAGGTCGTCCGGTAATTAATAAACAATGGAACCATTGTATAACTCAAAGCTGCTACAGCATTAAAACAAATAGAGTGAGTTAATTGAACATTAAGTACTGTATAAGTAGTCAGATAATTACAGTTTTCATTTTCCCTCTCATTTACCTAATACGTAATGCTTGGATTGTTATACTTCATAAACAAACTTTTGGTAGAAAGTGCAAAACCCTTCATGGGTTACTGCCAATTTTTATGTGGAGGGGGTGTAAAAATAAAAATAGAGATGGCCTAAAAAGCAGACATAGATAGACCGACAGGGAAAGGGCTAGAGAAAAAGACAGAGGGAATTAGTGTGTATTGAGGTGTGACTGCCCTGCTCTACTTGACTAATGAGCTGGTGTTAACTCAGAGGAAGTCAGAGCTCATTCTGGCTATGCTTGACCCCAGTGCTAACACTAACGCTGTGTGACAGCTACATATACACCAAGTGCCACCATCAACCCCAACTCAATTCATTAAACTCTTTGGATGGAGTGAGGGTATCTGTTGTGTGTGTGTGTGTGTGTGTGTGTGTGTGTGTGTGTGTGTGTGTGTGTGTGTGTGTGTGTGTGTGTGTGTGTGTGTGTGTTAGTCTGCTATAAGACACACGTTTCTGAATGCTTTAAATTTGACATTTAATCACAGTGTGGAAAATCAAGTTAGAATCAAACAACAGTGTTTACACATTTTCTTTAAATTATGTTTCTCAACAATTAATACCTGTTGTAGGTAGCTCTATGAATGACCTCAGTTTGGAAAAAAAACATTAGCTCTGATCAGATTGATGAGCAAACATCTAGTGTGAGTTACTAGCAGCTTAACACTACTTATCTTCCTTTATTTATCAATATATTAAACATTTTCCCCAAAAAACAACTCTAATCTCACAGATTTCACTGTGATTCAAACAAAAACTGTTTAAAAAACATTTGAAGAGTTGTAAACTTTACAAACATAGATTTTTCCCAAAAACACAAGTGGTAGATCAGTATTACTTCTAGTTTAGCACATAACACTTATCATTATAGTATATCGCCTTTGCGGACCGGTCCTGTCATGTGGAACTATGTTTTGGGAGACTATTTGTTGCGACACCTAAGTGTGTGTCGCTAATTAGCTTCCCTGATAGAACTTTTGGGTTCATGCTGTATGCTCTCTAACATTGTTTTGAATAAAGAGTCGTTCTGTTTCAGCCAGCGACTGAGTGTTATGAGTAGTGACTCCTAGCTTAAAGCATCGCAGGTGCTCTTTTGGTCCTGCACGCTGCCCCCCCCCAAACTCATGGCCAGGTGGTGCGTACAGGTCAGGTTCTCCCCTAGGTACCTCAATAAAAATATTGTGTGCACCCCTGAAGATAGAGCTTGCATGAATACCAATACAAAATGAAACTGACATTGACCAGTCTCCTCCTTTAATTGATCGTAGCCCTCAGCCTCAGCAGTAAATATTGGTGAATCCGTGGAAATGTGCCTTGTTTTGAAACCACCAGACCCTGCAGTCTGTTGGCCACAAGTTTGAAGTTTACTAACGTCAATTGTGAGGCCATCTGTTAGAGATCCTAAAACTTGTTGGATGTGGGTCAAAATCCTAAATAAACCAGCAAACTGAAAAAACAGATTACAGCTCATGTATGTTTTACTTTAACTCTGTATTCTCCGTTACAAATGTGAAGGAGCACGATGGAGCTAAGATAGATGTAGCAATCTTAAGAGACCAAACTTCAAGAAGGGAGGACATAAACAGATTGCAAATTGCCAATTGATGAAAAGAAAATTGGAGAGTGAAAGCAGCAGTGGTGCTAAATTTATTCAAAACAGCCCCAAAACTAGGAAATTGGCCTCAGCATGTTCCAGGAACAACACTGGAGATTTCTCTCTGGGAGTGTGTGGTTGGAGAACGATTTGGCATGAGAGTGCCTGGCCTCATTTAGAAGACCTGAACTTCAAGAGAATTTCCCCATGTTAGAGGTGCTACAGGCTTTTTTTTCTTTCTACAGTTTTATTCTATTTGTTTAGTACTATGTACCAGAATTACATTTAAAATCTGTAAATATATGGTGAAATATGTAGTCAAATCTGCTGCATAATTGGTTTTAATTAACTGTTTTCTGAGCTGTTGCACAATGCATGCTCTATTGGTCAGTTACTGATATGAAAGTAGCCCACAATTTCCAAAATTGATAATTTCAAAACCAAGAAATTGAAAGCTCTCCTAAACCAGACCAAAATATTAACAGCTTCAACACTTATTCATTTATTTCTATATGAATATATTTACACACTCACCACTGTGTAAATAAAAACTTGAATGCTGCTATTGTTTTCCTATACAAGTATTTGGACAGCTATGTACAACTTTACACAAAACCGCGTCTCATCATTCTGCGTCTCACTTGTTGTTTTACTCTGACAGCCTTGACACAATCATCACCTCTTTAGCAGTTTATTTTGTTTGATCTATTTTAACAAGCTCAATTAAGATATATAAATATATTTGCTGCTTTCAGTTTTACTCTCTCTTTTGTTATCAAGACTTGTTATTTCTCTACATCTATTTTTAGCTACAAGTCTAATTACACTGTACAATTGTGTGAATGTATTAATAAAACACAGTTCAGATATTTTTTGAAAAACGTGTATTTATTGTATTTACTACTCCTTCAAATATTCTTATGTTTCTGCATGAATAATACATAAAAAAAATTTATTGCTTTACTGTAAAATTGCCTTGTTTTTGCATATTTTTACCATACAATCATCATTTCATAAACGCCCTATATCCAAGTTTAGTGTTCTTTTTCTTTTGTCACCTTCTTTTCTAAAATATCCTCACCTGCTTTTCATTTGTCCACCTATTTATTCCTTATTCCCTCACCTGCTCACCACTTTCAACACATAACACACAATTTTTATGCATATTTATTCATAACTACCCTGTCAATCAAAGGCCTGCCATGCAAAGTTCAGCAAGAGTGAAATACCACTAATACCCAAACATCTCTGTGCTGCATTTGCATAAAGCTAGAAATAAGCTTGGGTGTCAAAACATGTCTGATTGGCGACACCTCACTTAATTTGGGAAATGACATTTCATTTTATCTGGGACTTTGAAGGTTCTTACAGGGAACGGTTTGCATATTTTAATTCTATTAAGGATGACTTCACTTGGGGGATGTATTCTGTGGAAAGATGAATCAATTAATTAAATCTAAATACACATAGTATATACAGGAGCCCAGGGTGACACTTCAAACATCATACTGTATGTACATATGATGTAATAAAGGTCAAATCAGCAGACTTACCATCTTAAAAATATACTGCAGGAAAATACATTTCTGCCTTAAGGGTTATGAGCTTTCATTTTGCACCTATATGCAAACTATTGTGTAAATTCATTATGTTCGCCTGTGAAACATTGGTCATAAAAGCATGATTTTTCAGATAATCAGAGCAGTTTTCATGTTGGGTATCTCACACCTTGCAGGTTTTGGTGGGCGTTTAATGCGTCTCAACCTGCTGGTAGATTCATTTGTTTAGACTTCCAGTCTTCTTGAAGGACTCACATTTGTGTGAGGCAGATTATCATGCACGTGCCCCCTTGCACTTAAATGATTACCACTTTGCACTCATGCACTTAACATATGCATGTATCCCGGTGTGCATAAGATCTTGCGTATGCTGATACACATGTAAGTAACAGCTCCATGTGACCCTGTACAGGCTCAAGCTGTGCTTTATATTATAGCTAACATTCTTTTATACCATTATGGTAATATGCTTTTTTCTTTAGATGCATTGTACACATCCCACTGGACATGAGGATGACACAGAGTTCAAACAGAGTTCCTTTGATACAGTAGATCACCAGATTCTTTTAAACAGACTGCAACACCTGGTGGGCCTCTCTGCTACTGTCCTTAACTGGTTCAGCTCCTACCTCACAGATAGGAATTTTATGGTAACCATGGATACATGTTCCTCACGGATCCATAAGGCTAAATATGGTGTACCTCAAGGCTCAATTTTAGGACCCATACTTTTTAACTTATATATGCTGCCACTTGGTGGAGTCATCAGGAGACACGGGTACGGTGTACATTTTAGGACATCCTCAGGTCTCAGACAAAAAGTCCTCAGTCGTCAGACCAAAAGTCCTCAGTCATTAGTCCTCAGACCAAAAGTCCTCAGTCCTCAGACCAAAAGTCCTCAGTTCTCAGACAAAAAGTCCTCAGTCATCAGTCCTCAGACCAAAAGTCCTCAGTTCTCAGACAAAAAGTCCTCAGTCATCAGTCCTCAGACCAAAAGTCCTCAGTTCTCAGACAAAAAGTCCTCAGTCCTCAGACCAAAAGTCCTCAGGTCTCAGACAAAAAATCCTCAGGTCTCAGACCAAAAGTCCTCAGGTCTCAGACCAAAAGTCCTCAGGTCTCAGACAAAAAGTCCTCAGGTCTCAGACAAAAAATCCTCAGTCCTCAGACCAAAAGTCCTCAGTCCTCAGACCAAAAGTCCTCAGTCCTCA
>SSNR01000056.1:2890766-2903280 GCA_006937965.1 Callopanchax toddi | reverse complement strand
GGACTTTTGGTCTGAGACCTGAGGACTTTTGGTCTGAGGACTGAGGACTTTTGGTCTGAGGACTTTTGGTCTGAGACCTGAGGACTTTTGGTCTGACTGACGACTGAGGACTTTTTGTCTGAGACCTGAGGATGTCCTAAAATGTACACCGTACACGGGATAAACTTCCACTGTTACGCTGACGACACACAGCTCTACATCTCTGTGTCTCCTGATGACCCCCGGCCCATTGATGCACTTTTTAACTGTATTTTAGATCTAAAGGCCTGAATGACAGAGAACTTCCTCCAGCTCAACCAGGACAAAATTGAAGTTTTAATCATTGGTCCTGAGGCTCGGAGAGAAAAGTCCCTTCAGAAACTACAGTCTTTGTCTTTTATTCCTTCAGTACAAATCAGGAACCTGGGCGTCATCTTTGATTCTGAGCTATCTTTTATTCCACACATTAAATATATAGTAAAAACAGGATTTTATCATTTAAAGAACATAGCCAGAGTCCGCCCTATTCTCTCTCGAGACAACACTGAGATTTTAATGCATGTTTTTATTTCTAGTCGTTTAGACTACTGCAATGCCCTGCTTTCTGGTCTTCCCAAGAAGAATCTGTCCAGCCTTCAGCTGCTACAGAACTCTGCTGCCCGTGTGCTGACCAAGACCAGGAAGCAGGAGCATATTACACCTGTTTTAAAGGCATTGCATTGGCTCCCAGTGTGTTTTAGGATAGATTTTAAGATTCTTTTACTGGTTTTTAAATGTCTTAATGGTCTTGGGCCTTCTTATCTTAAAGAACTGCTTTTAACTTATGAACCTTCGCGGACCCTCAGGTCCTCCGGCACCGGTCTGTTAACAATCCCCAGAGTCCAAACACAGACCTATGGAGCGGCCTCTTTCCAGTACTATGGCCCCCGTCTGTGGAATGGTCTGCCGGAGCTCCTGAGGGCCACGGAGAGTGTTGATGTTTTTAAGAACAGGCACAAGACCACATCTCCTGACCTGGTTCCTCTGTGCTCAGTCCAGTGTTATTTAGTCAATTTTATTGTTATGTTGGTATCTTAAAGTTTGTGTGTGTGTGTGTGTGTGTGTGGGGGGGGGGGGGCACAATTTTTATTTTTATGGAATTGTTTTATTTTTGTTTTAAATCTGTATAGCACTTTGAGCTGCCCCAGGCATGAATAGTGCTTTATAAATCAAATTTGATTGATTGATTGAAACAGCAGACTCAGGGCCTTGTGGAATGGTGCCAGCAGAACCACCTCCAGATTGGTGAATGGAAAACTCGAGTTGGTTGTGGATTTCCACAGGGCGCAGTCACTCTTCAGTTACAAACAGTGAATATCCAGGGGACGGACATTAAGGCATTGGACTCTCACTGGTACCTGGGTGTTCAACCATAAACTGGACTAGTCTCAAAACACAGAGTCATTTTACAGGAAGGGTCAGTGCATACTCTAACTGGAAATTCAGGTCTTTTGGAGTGTGGGGGGTGGGGCACTCCGGAAGACCTTCTTTGACTCTGTGGTGACGTCAGCCATTTTTTTAGTAAAGTTAGCTGGAGCAGTAGTTTGTCAAATGAGAAATACTGTATGGTTTGTAGACTTCTATCAGCCCCTAATTGGCTGACAGTATTAAAGAGCCTACAAAGCAAAATCACCTGTGTTAAATCAACACCACCAGTGTTAAATAAACACTAGAGAGTGTATATATGAGTCCACTCTCCTTAAAAATACATTGATTTGCTGTATATTTGTACTTTTTCTTGGTTCTGATGTCAAGTAACCCCCTTCTTCACAAAAGTGACAGCACACAATTTCATTTTGTCCATTTTGGTCTCAACTAAATACAACTGAGTCCTCTTACATGTAAGAGTATATATAAGAGACTGTTTATCCATCACTAGACAAGCTACTTAAAAAGATTAGAGTAGAATTCATCACCATACTGAAGATAACAAGGATTTGTCTCAGTGTAGAGATACCCAGAAACAGTGTAACCATAATACTGTGCAATTTGAAGCAGTGTTGATGACAAATGCTTATCAAAACCAAAGCAGAAATTACATTTTCTAGTCTAGGGCTGCCAGAATTTGGGGTTTTTAAATTGAATTTATATCACAAGAGGCCATTCACCACAGTGGCGATTTACAGGCAGACTTGGCTTGCCATGCGGGGTAATTAATTTGCAAGATGTGATGTGGCAAGCACTAGGAAGTACCCTGAAAATGCATCTCCAATGCAGTCGAGGTGCCAAGAATGCGAGCTGCATGGAGGAGGAACCGACATCAGTCAGAGATTCATGTCAGCCTGCAAAGAGGTTGCATGACTGTTAGAAAAACAGGAGTAACATCATTGATCTCATATGCTGTGGTTTGCCTGAGTGAATAGGAATTTTGTTCACGTATGAGTCATGCATCCAAAACAAAATCAGCTGCAATAACGTTTACAGGGGACTGGATTGAAAGAGCCAGGCTGCTTCAAAGTTAGCCACATCCTTGTAGAAACCAAAGATTTGTATAGAGGGGGCAGCATAAAAGTGAAACTGGGTACAATTAGATGTGGTATCATTGCAGATTAAAAAAAAAAGATCTCACAAGAGAAAAAAAGCATTTATCCAATTTTTGAGGCTGCTTGATCCTGTTCAGGGTTGATTTTTTTTTTTTTTTTTTTTTGGTGGGGAGAAATATGTGCAAGGTATTTTTTAAATAGCCACAAATGCCCATCTACTACCACTTGTTTATTTTGACAAGTGGAAAGTAATTAAAACATATTCTAAAAGTGTGTGTCTGCACAGCTTAAGATGAGTGTGAAAAAAACATGTAAAATCTCTATGAAAGTTCAAATTCTAAAGTTTTCTTTCTAGTGAGAGAAACTAAGCTGTGAAAAGGGTTCGGTAAATGTAGCTTGAGACCCGTAAGGCTTGAGGTAAAGATGAGATGATAGAGACGATAAGGAATTGTTGGGAACATAGAGAGGGAAGGAGTCTGTTGCTGTGAGTTGGGATTGAACGAGGTTTAGAAAGAAAGTCAAAGATCTTTGAGCTGCTTCTACAGCTGAGGGTGACACTTATGGTGAACTTAAAAATGAAATAAGTCAAAGCGATCAGGCAAAACTTTGAGCTCTGGCAACGTTCGCTTTGGAGAGCCGAGCACAATGGACTGCCAATGCTAATGGACTTAATTTACATAAGGTTACTTTTGCTGTACGCATAAATCAAATGCTGATCCTAGTCATTGTCTTTATATACCCACACGTCAATGCGTTTGTTACGTCACCTCGGATTTCTTTGCAGTAAATTGCGACACAACGTGCTGGTTTAAAATGCATGCTGCAGGCTAGAGCAGAATCAGAAAAGAAAGGTAATGGATAAAAAGAGAAGACACTTTGAAAAGTGAAGAGAAACCTGAGAAATGCTCTGAGTTTTGAGCGATGGTATGCAATGAGTATGTGCTCTGTATCATGTAAACAGGAGTTTCAATGAAACTGGCATTTTAGCAACTCAACATATAAGAAATATTACATTCAGTATTTTTTAAATGGTTTCATATTTGAAATAAGTCAGTTATTGACATGCAGGTCAGCAAAGTCATTTGTCACTTTTTGTTCCACTTTCATATTGTTTTTCTGAGATTAGCTCTTAAAGGCTTTCAACTTTTGTTTGTATTAGTTGTGACATTGACCCTTTATTTTCCTCTCTACACTGTGACTGACACAAGGTAAGTTTGTGTCATGTTTTGAGGTCTACCTTCCATCCGCCATATACGTATGTATATAAAAAGTTCTTACAGAATAAAAATAAAGTTTCTGGAGTCTATTGAACAAAAAGTTTAGCCTTGACACTACAGTATAAAGCAATTAAAGATTTTCTCTTCTTTGAAGGAATGCACCCATCGTCTTTTATTCCAGAACTGTCTTTCTTCTCTCTTTCCCCTGTGTCCTGTCCAGCAGTATAGCAATCAGAACTGATGTCTGAATGCCAAAAACAAGCCTTGCAGATTTACTATCACAGGTGGGGTGTTACAGCTGCTACAAAAACATCCGCCTAATAAATTATTTGGAAAAAAATTAATATATTAATTGCTTCTTGGTTTAATTTTGATCCCAATGTACACAGCGATGGAAATGATGAAGGAAGGATAAAGGAAGAGAGGTGGGGTAGAAAGTTAACAAAAAGGGAAAAAAAGTACAAGAGGTACAAACATTCACTTCTAGACCTGCAGAAAGAAAGAAAACAAACAAACAAAACAGAAGACAAAGATACCAAAGCAATGAACAACATGTGAATACACAACATAACAATGTCCGTGAAAAGTATGTGGTAATGATTAATTCAAGGTATGTTCTGTGCCAACCACAGCCCAAGGTAATACCGTATATCTGTAAACACCCTAGCCCATACTTGTGTGAACACGTTGGGATGAGTACCTGTATGTGTGTGTGTGTTTGTGTGTGTATGCACACTTGTGTATAGGTGTGTCCAATAGTAAGTGTGAGGAGCCACAGACCTGCCTCCTAAGACACATTAAAGACATAGAGGAGACCCAAGCCCCACCCAGAGTGTGCACTGCAGAAACATCCACTTATTTTGATGGAATAATAGTTTCTGTGGCCATATCTTGAAAATAATGACATGTGCAATATGGCAAGAAATCGTGCGTGATCTGCTAGCACTCTGCCTATATGCTGTGAATGATACTTAGCTACTATCACATACAATAGTAGCTCATTAGTTCTAAATTTATTGAGTATTTGCCTTTTTTGTGTTAGCTCACTGTGTTGACTCCAAAAGTTATTCAGTTGTATACGTTCTTCCAGTGATTACATTTTGTGCAAACATTTATCAGCAAAGACACACGGTGCAAAGCACACAAAATATGTGCTGTGAGTAACTTTTAGCTACACTAATTTTAGAACAATACATGTAAGTTTAATCAGAATCAGCTTTATTTGTCATTGAACCAGCGTCCTGGTACAACGAGATGCAATTCAGTACAACCTGACCAAGATTAGACACACAGTACATGTAGGACACATTACAGAAACAGGCAGACCACGGACACTGCCCAGGAGCGCACCCTTAAGATGCAGAGGGGGATAGATGGTAAACAAGAGGGAAGTTGCGTAAGGATTTAAAAAACTTGTCTCATTTCTCTGCCCTCCTTAAGGGAGTTCAGGGACTTGACACAGTTAAAATCCGCCTCATTACATTCAGAGCAGACAGACTCAGACAGTCACAACAGTGTCATAAATGATGTGGGTAGGACGGGTATGGGAGCTCCGAGCAACCCCACGAAGCCGCCGCTAGTGTGCAGCCTGCAGCAAGGACACTCTGGAGGGGGAGGAGTGTTGAGAAACGAGGAACATGTTGAAGCTGGATGGTGGATGTGTGCATCTCAGTTGCTTGTTTTGTCTTCAAGTGAGTGATTCCATAGCCTTCCAGTGCAGGTTATACCTAGTGCTGCAGTGGCTAATTGATTAGCAGTGGTGGTGATTTGTCTTTACTCCAAAAGTGAATCAAGGGAAATGCCAAAATGAATGTCAAAAAAGACATTTCGAGACTATTTTCAGAAAAACAATTTAAAAATGTGTTTGCGTTTTACAAGACAACAATATTAATAAAGTAGTTTTGTGAGCAATAAATGTTTTGAAGTACATATGTATGCTTGTGACTCATTTTGTAAAGAAAAGTACTTTGAGCTCTGGTTATTCTTCATATAGCTTCCTGTCAACTTTTTCTTAGCATTTGAGCATTCCCTTTCCCCCCCTCAGTGGCCCTAATATACTGTCATACAATAGAGACTTTGAGTTTTATTAAATTCTGTCCAGTGGTTCATGAGTCACAGTATGCACACAAACTCATGTTCTCATTTGACAAGTTTTGTTTTACGTAGATTTATCAGAATAAGTTTATTTTCTTCATTATTTAACTTTTATCAATGTATTCCTGTTTTCACACTGCAGAGGCAGCTCTGAAAATAACTAATCAAATCCTTTTTATGTACCTCTCTTCCACATCTCTGTCCTCACCCCATCCTAGAATCCCTCCCATTGTCCCCATGCATGCTGTTGTTCACCCATGTGCGATTGATGTAAGGATGCATCCATCCCTTCCTCCAACACTCTGCTTTCCCCAAAGCCTTTCCATTCTTCTCTCTTACCTGCTGTCACCAGATGGCTCACAATGTGCCTCCAACAGTCAACAAAAGCCACAATTATCCCTCATGTTTCAAAAAAGGAAACTCACGAACAAATTCTCAGTGCATCCACATACTTATCTCCACATGAATTCAGGAGATGTCTGAATTTACCCCAGTTGTGTGCAAAGAATTACACACCGTTTTTCTTTTAGTGTGTCCTGTTAGGACAATCTGGGCAGATAGAATAATGGATCTGAGTGCTTTGTGCAGATTACCTAGGTACAACATTGTACATTGTAACCTAGGTACTCCTCCTGTGGCATCCTTAACTTTTTTGAATTTATGGCATGCCATCTGGCATTGGAGTGGACAGGAAGAGAGACAAGAGAAAAACAACGGGAGCAATTTGGTTTCCACTGAAATTGTAAACCTCCTCAAAAGAAGAGATACTTCCTGGGCCAAGGCACGATAGTCTGAGTGGATCATCTTTCATCAGCTTCACAACAAAAGTACCTTCCTAATTAAGAAGGCTAAATATGAATTCTATTCAACTGAAAACACAAAAAATCTAAATGATCCCAAGAAATTTTAGAATGTAGTTAGTTCTACTTCTGGTGCTACGTCTCCTAATGATCTGCTTACGTTCTTGTTGAAAGATTCTGTAAACCTGACTGAGAAACGTGCCTTGTTAAATCATTTTAATGAACATTTTGTCACAGCAGGGCATCTGTTAGATTTTTTTAGATGTGATTTCAAACAAAATGTTTTAAATGACAACCCTGCTGCTGTAAAATGTCCTCCTGTTGATTGTCCTTTTCATTTTGAACCTGAGTATTCTGAGGTTTTTAGCACTCTAAAAAATTACTGACTTCCTCGCTGAGCCTCTAACTAGAACTTTGAATCTAAGCCTGCAGTACAAACATACTTCCTAAAGTTCAGAAATCTGCTTTTATGGTAAAAATGATAATTGGCCTTTATATAGAGCTTTCTAGAGTTCTGCACTCCCCAAAGCGCTGTACAACACCTTGTTCTTCCACTGCTAAAAGGAAGCGATTAATCAGTTGTAACTCACTAAAGGCCTATTTCAAAACTATGTATTCTGGTGAAAGTATTTGAAAAATTGGTCAATTGAAAGAATTTCTAAAATCAATTGATATCCTAAACCCTCTTCAGTCAGGTTTTAGGAAGCAGCAGCATTGCTACTGCTGTCCTGAAAGTTCTTATCGATGTCTTTGAGGCACTGGATTCTAAAACGTACTGTCTTGCACTTTATTGTCCAGTCCAAAACATTTGACAAAGTGGATCACAGTCTCTTATTAGGGATTCTTTTTTAATAAGGCTTCTCCAAAAAGAAAAACCCCTCTCACAAAATGTTCAAATGAGAGATTTCCACTTTTCTTGCAGTCACCAAAGGTGTACCTCAAGGTTCAGTCCGAGAACCCATCCTGTTCACGATTTATACATAAATGGTCTGTGCATTAACTTGTCAAATGCCTCCTATCATTTCCATGCTGGTGATTCTGTCATTTATCGCTGCTCTCACTCACTCACACAGGCATTTGAATTTCTGCTACCTGCCCTTGATGAAGTGCAGACTTTTGTAGAGAAACTGAAACAGGTTTTAAATGCTGAAAAATCCAAAATAATGCTGTTTCATCCACTCACTTTGAGAACATCTCCTTAATCAGATCTTCAGATGGTAAAACTCTAGAGTTGGTCTCCAGCTACAAGTACCTGGGACTAATTATTGATGGGGAGCTTTCTTTCAAAACTCATGTTAGATATTTGATCTCCAATTTAGGGGAAAGCTTGGCTTCTAGTACAGAAACAAGCCATGTTTCTCTCTCAGAACTTGGAAGTTTCTGATATCAGCTACTTTTTTGGCCTGTACTAGATTGTGGTGATGCTGTGTTTATGTGAGCTTCAGGCAGCAGCCTACAGTCCTTGACTCCTGTGTACCAATGTACTCAGGTTTATCACTGGTTGTGGCCTCCTCTCCCACCATTGTGATTGACTGAAAGCCATTGTGCCCTACAGTCAAATAACTGTTGGCATCTCTGTTTCCTCAAATGGAAAAGGAAAAGAAATCCTTCAGGTTCTCTGCCCCCTCTGCTTGGAACGCCCCTTAATGTGAACTGAAACCATCAGAACGCGTGTTGCTGGAAACATTTCACCCTATCTTAGGAGACCTAAACAGAACTCACTCAAACAGTGCCTGTGTTTTAAAATTCTACTTGTTGCCATTGTAAACTCTTAAACCATTACATTTACAAACTCTCCTCTCCGCAACCTAGTGGAGCCAGAAGGCCAGTGCACAAGGGGTGACCTACACTATTTCCATCCCCCCAACCTATGTAAAATCATTGAAGTGTGTATATGAAAATGAATTGTGTGATTTACAAGACACTGTATCCATACTGCCCTTCAGGTCTCTCTTGGAAAAGAGGTTCTTAATATTGATGGGATATTACCTGGTTAAAAAAAGGTTTAGGAAACCCCCAAAACTGCCTTTAAATAAATAATCTGGAATGGGTTGGGGTGTCAAAGCTTGTGTTTTTTTTTCTCATAGCCCTTTTGGTTCCAATCAGTCTCTGCAAAAAAAAGATCAGAGACTAAAGTGGATTTACATCCTGCAACACCACTGACACAACTATCAGATAATAAGGGAGTTCATCAGAGGGAGTCAACAAGCCTTAACTTCCAGTGGTAATTGCAAACAAGCTCAAATTACAATTATGATGACTTAAAGGTAGACAGCAAATGACACACATTTACTGCTAGAGGCAACTGAAACAAACGTGTGTGTATCCCCACAGAAATCCACTTGATCATGTGACACACATCTATAGAGATATTTGGATTACAAAAAATGGCAAAATTCTTATTTCAGTGCAATAAACGTTTGCAGAATAGTCTACATAAATACACAATCAACACACATTTAATTGCACACCTGCACAGATAAGTTGATGATGAGTCGAGGAACCCAAATTTGTTAGAACTACAAGCCTATGTCTTTATACCTTAATGACAGTTATTATTCTGTCAAACTGTGTGACTCTCACTATGGAGCGATGTTACTGACTGCAAGATATTTTTCTCCATACACTATAATTACACATGACTGATTATGCACATGTGTGTGCGTGTGTCATTGCATGTGCAGGCAGTTCCCAATTTCAGCTGGTAATTACAGAGATGACTGACAGCCGTAATAAACAAAAACTCTGCTTTACCAACCAGACTACTCTGCCCCAGGCTGCTAGAAATCAAAGAGACATTTTTGAAAAGAAAAGTTGTGAAGCTGTTATGATATTGCTGTGCATACCTTAATGATCTTATATTAAAGTGGAAAAAAAGAAAAAGTGAAAGATTGTGTAATTTACATTATGACCTAGCCTCAGAAGGGTGAAAGGCTGGTGATAATGCTTTTGCCTTTGGCTGTTTGTGTGCATTGGCAAAACATTTCAAACTCTTAGAAGTTAATCATTGCAATTACATCTATAACCGATTAACTACTATGCAGTTTTGGCTTGTTTTTGGCAGACCTAGTGTTCGTTTTAAAGCAGATATGTGGATTATTTTTCTGTATCAAAGTTTTCTAAATGTTTTAAATGATATTTCAGGTCTAAACTATGATCTATGGTTCCACAACATCCGTTATTCTTCTGAAGACCCTCCTTCCTCCTATAGACCCCTTTGAATTCTTTATGACTGGCAACATTTTTCAGCCAATAAAATTCAAATTTCCACATTGTTGGCTGTCAGTCAACGTGCATGCGCTTTGCGCAAATCTGTAGAGGTGGGGGCTGCGTGCACCCAGGATGCGCCGTGTCAGAGCTCATTTCTACTAAAAAGTTATCCATTCCCCGACTACTTTTATTTTTAAACATTTCTCCTCACATGGCAAGGCTTGCCAAGGATACACGCTTATTTTGGTAAAGAATTCCATTTTGGACTGAATGCAGTTCATTCCGGGGTTCTGGAGCTTCAGTGCAGCAGCTTTCACTTCGAGAGCCACGTTTCATAAACACAGTGACAGACAGGGTTCAGATCCTCGTACAGAGTGAGAACATGATTTGTGAGCTGTGAACGATTGAACCCTGCAATGTAATCTTGTTTGAGTTTGAGCTGGAGCTCAGAGCCACAACGCACAGTTTATGCCCAGCTGAGAGACTGGAGTGACGCTCCGTGTGTGCGCACATGACCGCATACACAAGCGACCGCACGCATGTATAGGTAGGGTTTTAGAACATGGGAGGTTGGGAGAATGGATGTTTAGGGAGGGGCCGTTATACCTTGGATTCAAAAACTGCTCTCTTACTGAAATCCTCCACATATCTTCTTTAAGTCACTGATGTATAAATGGCTTTGCTCAGAAACATCCATCCATCCATTTTATAACCGCAATATCCTCCTCAGAGGGTCACGGGGGAGTTGGTGCGTAACTCCAGCGGTCAAGGGGCGAGATGGTGGAGGACACCCTGGACGAGTCGCCAGTCCATCGCAGGGTTTGCTCAGGAACACATAAAGTCTAACTGTTGAAATGCCTCCTCAGCCTTCATTGTTTTCTACTGGAGCGGTTCATCACTCATTCAACAAAATCAGCTGTGTTCAAGCAGGGAGAGATCAAACAATGAAGGAATTAGGTGCTAAAAATACTCCGGTGCTAACATAACAGCTAGCTACATTGGGTTAGCCTAGATACGTGACTTGTGAGACTTCAGGGCACCGGACCAGAGACTCAGAAGTTGCAAACGTGGTATTCTGGATGAAGGAGTTTTTAATTATTATGATTAATGTCTGCTCTTACAAAATATACCCTGCTCGTGACTTTTTAATCTCCAGCTGAGGTTTGCAAAGTTACAGGCACTAAGTGTTCTGAACAAATCAAAACATTCTTTGAATCTACAACGTGGACAGAAAAGTCTACCCTAGAAGTAGAAATGATCTTAAACAGCATAATGTTATCTTTGCTTTGAACGCAATCATGTGATGTTGTGCAACCTGTATTCTGAATAAATATGGGCTGAGAAAAGATCCCAGCAGTAGAGTTCCACACGGATGTCCAACCAACTGACGTGTGGTCTCTCACTCACAGTAGAGCTCCTCACGGAAGTCTAACAAACTGCCGTGTGGCCTCTCACTCACACAGCCTTAAGCTAAACTGATTGTCTGGTCTGATTCTGTTCCTTGGAGCTCGGGGTTTCTTTGAGAGTAAAATCTCTAACATTCTTGGTGCCCGTGACCCGGATCCCAAACATCCTCCACCGCCGACGGACGAAGGACACTGCCGAAAACTCACCGGTGGTCAGGTAAAAACCTGGAAAAAAAGTCCCGAACGCTGAATTGCCTTCTGGCCGGCAAAACACCTTCATCCTTCGACGGGGAATTTTGACAGGATCCGAACAACGAACTCAATCAGACCACCAAACGGGTGTGAGTATAACGTTTGACAGCTAAAAAGAACAGAGAAAGGTGCAAAAAAGTGAAACTAAAGAGGCAGACGGCGTTTCTGCCTGAGCGCACGGCTGATTAAAAGCTCCGTGGCTCAAAGACGATCTAGGCGACGTTCCTCAGATCAAGGGATCGAACGGCGTCTTCGATACCCTAAAAAGTAAACAGAGCTCTTAAAAATAAAAAAGTAAACGAGGCGGCGATCCTCAAAACTGGGCTCGAACGGCGTTTCGAGACCCTTAAAGTAGGAATAAGACGGCGATCTTTACCTACAAAAAGTAAAGAGGGCGGCGATCCCTCTGGGTTTGAACGGCGTTTCAAAACCCTTAAAAAGCACCTAAAAAGCAGTGGGGGAACCCTAGGCGACCCCAAGACTAGAGAGGATTGAGACGCTATCCCAGAGTTGAATCATCGGGTCGACAAAGCTCGACTGTCTGGTGAAGTAGATTCGTGGGACGTGTCTGTGTTTAGCTGAAATTTCTCCAGGCTGTTTAAACTTATACTCCTTAGATGGATAAATAGTACATAAAATAGACACCTTATTGGAAAAAACACAACGCAGAAAAAAGACAAATAAAACCTAAAGGAATACAGGAAAGAAACTGGAAAAACAAAATATAGTGAAATTAAAGCTACACTATAGAAACAAAAATAAGAGTTAAACTAAAGGAAAAATAAACTATAAATGTCTGAAGAGAGAAAACTTCTTATTGCAATAACAGCATCAACCTTAACATTGACTGTAGGAATAATTGTAATAACCCTAGATTTTCTGGGATACCTCAACCTAGACTAAAAAGAGAATAACTTAACTTAAAATAAATAAATAAATAAAGAAAGAAAACTACCTCAAATTAGGTTAAGTCAAGAAAAAAGGAAACCTACAACCTGAATCAAGTTAAATAAATAAAAACAACTAAAATAAAC